>VMDO01003025.1:36771-152966 GCA_007922755.1 Pedetes capensis
TTTCTTTTTTTTTTTTTTTTTTTTTTTTTTTTGAGCCAGGGTTTTGCTGTGTAGCCCAGGCTGGCCTCAGACTTGATCCCCTCCTGCTTCTTGTTGGGATTACAGGCCTGGGCCACAAGATTTGGCCCTTATTTTACATATAGTTACTACTAAACTGCCTGCAGCTGTGCCACTGTGGTGTCCAATCCTGCCAGATCTCAGAAGCTAAGCAGGGTCAGGCCTGGTTAGTCCTTGGATGGGAGACCACCTGGGAACACCAGGTGCTGTAGGCTTGGGAGAAGGAAGAAGGACCCAGCAACCCACTCTCAAAAAACAATCAGCCATTGACAACCCTATGGATAGCAGAGAAGCACAATAATAGTGTTTGACTGTTGTACATAGGGTCGCTGTGAGTTGGAGACCAACTCAAAGGCACCTAACAACTATTAAACTGAGAAGTGATTCAAGGTATACTGTTATCTTTTAAATAAATGTGTTCAGGCCTTTTAAGAAAGAGAATTTAGAGACATTAAGGGAACAGCAGAGAAGCACTGACAATAGTGTTTCACCTGTTGTACGTAGGGTCGCTATGAGTAAGATACCGACTCGACGGCACCTAATAACAAGTGCACTTGTACCTGTACGTGGCCAGCATTGTGAAGGTGAGGCACAAATGGCTATAGTTGGGGACACTGTTGTGGGCAAAGCAGCCCTTTTTGGAACACCCACTGGTTCCAAATGAACTGCTGAGCTAGCTGATGTTAGACTTCTCTTTTTTCAGTGAATTGGGAAATTATTCAGCTGCGTATAAGGACCAGAACTTTTCTCCTAGTCCTGAGTGCACAAATTTAGGGACTTCGTTCTCTCAACCTGTTTTCCTTTAATGGAAAAAAAAGATCTTTGTTCTTTTCAGTGCAGTTCTGACCACTAGGTGTGACCTTCATAGTTGTAAATAGGGAATGATGGTACTGAACACAACATACTAAACGCTTTGATGTCAAACTTCCTTAATGAAGTCAGGCCCTGGGCTTTTCTTTTTTAATCAGGTAAACGTAAGCTTTTGTTTGTAGATGCACCAAATAAATACCCTCTGTTCAGCCTAGCCTTTGAGAAACAAAGCTCATTTATGTATTCTTTGTTCTTTCCTTCTTTCTTTCATGGTACTCAGAGACTGAACAGAACTTTGTGCATACTTTACAAGTGCTCTACTATCGAGCAGGTTGGGATTTAGCTCAGTTGGTGGGGCGTTGTGCTGCAGTCTCTGAGGTCCTGAGTTCAATTCCCAGCACCCCAAAAATGGGAGAAGGGCCTGGCAATCCACTCCCAAGGCAATCCCGAAACAGTCAGCCATTGAAGACCCTGTGAGGGTTGCTATGAGTCAGATACCGACTCGATGGCACCTAACAACAACTACTATAGAGCAGCACCCCACCCCATTTTATTTGTATCTTGAGACAAGATCTAAGTTATGCAGGCTGCCTCTGGCCTTGAACTTATGATCCTCCTGCCTCTGCCTCCAGAGTTGCTAGGATTAAAGGCATGCGCCACCACGCCTAGATATTTTCTGAGGTTCAAAAAATTAAGTTTTCTATGACCCCCAGCCCCCTTTACCTTGCAAATGAATGATGTCATGCATATAAACTATCCAATATGTCTGCATCTTGGTGTCTTCAAACTCAACATTTGCCAAAATTTTAACAATTATTTTTGAGACAGAGTTTTACTACACAGGCCAGGCTGGTATCAAATTTACATTCCTCCTGCCTCAGCCTCCGTAATGGTGGGAGTACAGTCAGGTGTAGGCCACCACGCCCAGTTTAACGGGCCTACTTTCTGATGTTTTGTTTCTCTTGTACAATAATAGCCAATTTACTTCTATTAAGTCAAACATTCAGTAAACTCAAACGTTTGGCTCAAGAGGAGTGTGACTTTGGCCAAGTTACCTAACCTTCCTAAGCTCCAGTCTTTGGATTAAATGAGATAATGTGTGTGAAGCAAGGGATTCCATGAAAAGCCAGCCCATTTTTATTTTAATAGCTCATCAGTCTTACCCGCGGAGGCTGCACTCGTTTGGTGAGTCCTCTTAAGTCCTAGCTGCTTGGCCCCACTCCTTGCACCAATTCATTCTTTCACACAGCACCTGGTGCTGAGCCCTGTGCTGGACACTGAACCCTCAAACGAGAATCAGGCCAGGTCCCTGACATCGCCAAGCCCATAGCAGAGCGGGAAAGAGAAAGTCCCAAGCCCAATAGCCAGGCAGGAACGGAGTCCGGTGCTGGCGTGAGAAGGGCCACCGGGAAAGGCCCGTACGCCAGTCAGACCCTCGGGTGCGGGTGTGGGGACGTCAGCCAGACAATTCAGCACCGCCCGCACGGAAGCCGGGCCCAGGACAGGCAGCGGGCGATGAGCGCAGCAGCCGGGAGATCGAGCCCGAGAGGAGAGCGATCCAGCGCCTGCGGCCCATGACCACCTGGCCACGAGGTCGCGGCTCCTCTCGCGAGAAGAACCGGAGGCGTGTGGGCCCGAGAGAGGCTTCGGCCTGGCCAGCCTCCGCGGAGGCTTGCTCTAATGCCGTGCAACCTGGGAGCTTCCATAAAGAGTCCTAGCCCGGGGAGCGGAAGTAACGGCCAAGACAACCCGATTCCCAGCGTGCGCCGCGGCTCGGGAGCCGGGAACTGCGAGGCGCTGCGGAGGGGGCAGGTCTGGCTCTCCCGGGGCAGCTGATTGGTCGGTCTGCAGAGGCGGAGCCGGGGACCGCGCGGCAGGGCGGAGGGGGCGGGACCGGCGCAGGGGCTGGCCCAACTCTCCCGGGGCAGCTGATTGGTCGGCGGAGACAGTGCGTGCGGCTCCCACGTCGGCTTGGTGAGTCCTGAGTTCGATCCTTGGCCCCGCCGGCTCCCGCGTTGCCCGCTCGGCTTTGGGTTGTAACTCCTCTGCCTGGCCAGCTGTCCAGCCTCCCCAGGCCGGGGCCTCCCTTTTCGCGCGTTTCCGCTCTCCGGTGCCAGGTAGTCTGGCCCGAGTCCCGGAGGGACACTTGTGGGGGAGGGGCCAATCATGCAGGGACCAGAGAACACGATCGCTGAAGAGAGGCGGTGGCGGGCAGTGGCAGGGCGGACCGCCCGGTAAGGCAGGGAAAGGCCCCTGAGCTGGAGCCGGTAACCCAGTGCGGTGAGAGGCCGAGTACCCAGGGGTCCTGGGGAGATGGGGGTCGTAGGCGCGGTGTGGGACGCGCCTCGGCGGGTCGGAACTGAGGAAGAGTGGAGGATGAAACTACAGCGGCCAAGGTCTGAACTCTTGGAGGCAGCACTTTGTAAGAAACACTTTGAAAGAGCAGGAGCCAAGAATGGCCTTAAAGGAATAGACAGGGAGCCTCCCCAGTATCGAAGGGATCAGTTTTAAGGATTTTGTGGGTTTTGGCCGAGCAGGACCCAGCACCAAGATATAGCACGATAAGGTGTGATAAACTTGCATGTACAATGATATGCATGTATGGAAAGTTCATAATGAAACTCCTTAAGTTTACACTAGGTTAAAAAAACAAACAGTTATTACCTAATGAAAATAGGCTGGGATTTAGCTCAGCTGGTAGAGCGCAGCTCTGCAGTCTCTGAGGTCGCAGGTCCGATGAATCGGACACGATTCGACGACACCTAACAACAACTAATAATAAAACAGCAAAAAAATAGTAAATTGGAAAATGAAATAAGTTAATCCTCTACTGAAAAGAAATACACTATAATTGGTCATTACTCTTTTTTTCTTTTTCGGTATTCCAGATGGGAGGTGGAAACTAGCCCCTCACACATACTTTGCAAGTGCTGTACCACAGGGCTGCATCCCTAGCCCCTATTTTATTTCTTATTTTGAGGCAAGGTTTCATTAAGGTATGCAGGCTACCTCTGGCCTTGAATTTGCAATCCTCCTGCCTCATCCTCCCAAACTACTGGGATTCCAGGGGTTTTCAGTCTTTTTTAAATTTTTTAATTTTAAGATAGGATCGCACTATAGTGGCAGGCTGCCTCTGGCTTCAAATTGGAGACCCTCTTGTTTCAGCCTCCTGCATGTCAGATTTTGGGTGTGCACTGTGGTGCCTGGCTGATCATTATTTTGACAACCAAAGATAGGCTGGCCTGGAACTTGTGATCTTCCTGTAATCCAGTGGCTCAGGAGGCAAGAGGCAGAAGGCAGAGGCAAGAGGATCACAAATTTGAGTCCAGAAGTAGCCTGCATAATTTATTGAGACCTTGTCTCAAGAGAAAAAATAGAAAAGGATTGGGGCTGCAGCTCCAGTGGCAGAGCACTTGGAAAATATACACAAGGCCCTAGGTTTAGCCCACAAGTACTGAAAGAAAAAAAAAAAAAGATTAAGTTTTCAAACAGAAAATGTGCGGGAAAGTGGAGACAATAGTGTACTGTTATGTTTTTTTCATTCTTTTTGTACCCCAGCACACTGGCCTAGAACTCAGGATCTTTGTGCCTCAGCCTCCTGAGTACTGGGATTGTTGGATTACTAGCATGCACTCTTCTGCCTGGAGTGTTTGGATGACATTAGCAATCCTGATGAGGCTCCCAGAAGTCATCTAATGAATGGTCACTCCTGTCTACATGACAGATATTTTGTTTTATTTTGTTTTTTTGGGACAGAATTTCACCAGGTAACCCAGACTGACCTGGAACTTGCAATGATCTGCTTGCCTCAAGTTCCTGAGTGCTGGGATTACAGGCATGTGCCACCACGCCCAGTTTGCATTACAGATAGTTTAGGATACATCTCAAATTCACACTGATAATATGTTAATCTTAACAACCAAGAAAAAAAAAAAGTATCTGTCTTATTTAAAGGGTGTAGAAACTCAGGTTTTCAAAAGGAAAGAGTTCTGGAAATTGGTTATATAACACTGTTGATTTCTTTTTTCTTTTTTCTTCTTTTTTTTTTTTTTTTTGATACAGATTCTCACTGTATAGCCCAGGCTGTCCTGGAACTATGTATCCATGCTCCTATCAGTCCTCCTGCCTCAGCCTTCCAGTGCTAGGATCATAGGTGTGTGCTACCACACCCAGCCTCAGTGTGAACA
This sequence comes from Pedetes capensis, assembly GCA_007922755.1. Lineage (NCBI taxonomy): Eukaryota > Metazoa > Chordata > Mammalia > Rodentia > Pedetidae > Pedetes > Pedetes capensis. The sequence goes on from VMDO01003025.1 coordinate 41,826, forward strand.
TTCTTAACACTGATAAGCTGTACACTTAAAAATGGTTAGGATGGAGCCAGGTGTGGTGGTACATGCCTGTAATCGCAGCACTCAGGAGGCTGAGGCAGGAGGATCAAAGGATCAATGCGAGTTCAAGGCCAGCCTGATCTACATAGCATGTTCCAGGACAGCCTGGGCTACACAGTGCGACCCTATCTCAAAAGAAAACAAACCAAACACAAAAATGGTTAAGATGGTGAGTTTCATGTGCACTTAATCATGATTTTTAAATTTTTCTTCTTTTTCTTTTCTTTTTTCCTTCTACTTTCTTTCTTTTCTTTCTTTTCTTTGCGTGTGTGTGTGTGTGTGTGTGTGTGTGTGTGTGTGTGTGTGTGGAGAGTAAAACTCAAGCCCTTTTGCTTTCTAGGCAAGTGTTCTGCCACTAAGCTATATCCCCAGCACCTTAACCACAATTTTTAAGAAGTTCCTTTCAAATAAAAAAAAAAAAAAATGCTGGGCGCAGTGGCTCATGCCTGTCGTCCCAGCAACTAGAGAGACTAGAGAGACAAGAGGATCACAGGTTTGAGGCCAGAAACAGGCTGCATAATTTAGTGAAACCCTGTCTCAAGATAAAAAATAAACAAAGGATTAGGGGTGCAGTTCAGTGGTAGATCACTTGCAAAGCATGTGCAAGGCTGGGGGTTCAACTCCCAAGTACTGAAAAAATAATGCTTCAAATTAAGAAAAAAAGAAAGTCAGACTTCAGGTCTGTAATGGAAAGTAACTCTCACTGGCTGGTCACAGTGGTGCAGTCATTTAATTCCAGCACTCTGGAGGCTGAGGTAGGAGAATCACAAGTTCCAGGCCCCTTGGACTACATGACCAGACCCCATCTCAAAAAGAACAACAGAAAAAGCCTCATTGACTGGGTGTCTTAGTGCAGACCTGTAATCCCAGCACTGGGGAGGATGAGGGAAAAAGATTGGGAGTCTGAGGCCACCCCTGGCTACAATAATGACACCTTGTTTTTATTTTTTATTTATTTTTCCCTTTATTGATAAATGGTGGGGTATAGAGTAATACAGCATTTACTTTTTCCATTGTGCAACTATTACATCACTTTTGGTTACACTTTCATCAACCTACTAAGTTTATGGAACCTTTTGATTGATATGTAGTAAAACACATATGCATTTATGGGTTATATTCCCCTATTTTTCCCATTTATTCATGAAGTTACATCATTTACATTGAGATTATCCTCTCCCCCTTTATCCCTTTACATTGCTTCCCCTCCCTTTCCCAACCGCCAAACCTTCACCTCCTTCTGCTAGTCCCCTACCTCCTTCTTTTAACTTGCTTATATTTTCCCTTCTTAGCTAAGTTTGTTTGTTTTTATATAGTTTTTTCTACCTGTAAGATTCAGCTCGCACATATGAGAAAATAAGATAGTTCTCTCTTTGGGCCTGGTTCATTTACTTAAGATTATATTCTCCAGTTCTATCCATTTTGCTGCAAATGATGTTATTTCATTCTTTTTTAATGCTGAGTAATATTCAGTTACATGTCAAAAGAGACGCTGGGATTTGCCCTTGAAGTTGAGTAGCTAAAGTAAAAGGAAGATGTGATGAAGTTAAGGCACTAAACAGAAGATGTCAAAAGGCAGCTCTAGAAGACAAAAACAAATATTATAGTGACATATGCAAAGAGCTGGAGGCAGAAAACCAAAAGGGAAGAATACTCTCTGTGTTTCTCAAGATTAAGGGAGTGAAGAAAAAATTCAAGCCTCAAGTGGCAATACTGAAAGATTCTTCAGGGAAAATATTAAATGATCCAGAAAACCTCAAAAGAAGATGGAAGGAATACACAGAGTGGTTATACAACCATTTCAAGAGGTTGCATATGAAAAGGAAACAATGGTATTGAAGGATGAAGTGGAAGCTGCCTTGAAAGATCTGCCGAAACACAAGGCTCGAGGAATTGATGGAATACCAACAGAGATGTCTCAATAAACAGATGCAGCACTGGAAGTGTTAACATGTTTATGCCAACAAATTTGGAATACACCTACCTGGCCAACTGACTAGAACAGATCCATATTTGTGCCTATTCCGATAAAAAGGGGATCCAACTGTATGTGGAACCTATTGGACAATATCATTAATATCACACACAAGCAAAAAAAAATTTTTTTGTGGTACTGGGGGTTGAACCCAGGGCTTCGCCATTGCATGCTCTGCAAGTGCTGGGCCGCTGAGCTGCACCCTTACCCCATATTTTTTACCTTTTGAGACAGGGTCTTGTTAAGTTACACAGACTGCCTCTGGTCTTGAACTTGTGATCCCCCTGCCTCAGCCTCCCGAGCCGTTGGGATTATAGGTGTGCGCCAGAGCACCTGGCTCACACAAGCAAAATTTTACTAAAGATCATTCAAAAGCGACTGCAGCAGTGTATAGACAGGGAATTGCTGGAAAATCAAGTGGGATTCAGAAGAGGGTGAGGAACTTGGGACATCATTGCTGATGTCAGGTGGATATTAGTCAAAAGCAGAGAATATCAGAAAGATGTCTGTCTGTTTTATTGAATATGCAAAGGCATTTGACCTTTTGGTCAAAAAGGTGTGGATCATAACAAATTATGGATAACACTTCAGAAAATGGGAATACCAGAGCACTTAATTGTACTCATGAGGAATCTGTACATGAACCAGGAGGCAGTTGTTCGAACAGAACAAGGAAACACTGCCTGGTTTAAAGTTGAGAAAGGTGTGTGTCAGGGCTGTATACTTTCACCATATCTCTTCAATTTATATGCTGAGCAAATAATCCGAGAAGCTGGACTTTATAAGGAAGAATGCGGCATTAAGATTAGAGGAAGACTCATGAACAACCTGCGTTATTCAGATGATACAACTCTGTTGAAGGTAAAGAGGTTTTATAACATTTGCTGATGAAGATCAAAGATCATAGCCTTCAGTATGGGTTGCGACTAAATATCAACAAAACAAAAATCCTTACGACTGGGTCAGTAGGCAGCTTCACAATAAATGGAGAAGAGATTGAAGTTGTCCATGATTTTGCCTTCCTTGGCTCTACAATCAACACCTGTGGAAGCAGCAGTCAAGAAATCAAAAGACACATTGCTTTGGGAAAAGGTGTGGCAAAAGATCTCTAGAGTATTGAAAAGATGTCACATTGAAGATGAAGGTGTGCCTGACTCATGGTATTTTCAGTCGCATCATATGCTTGTGAAAGCTGGACATTGAACAAGGGAGACAGAAGAATTGATGCTTTTGAATTATGCTGGAGACAAATATTGAATATACCATGGACTGCCAAAAGAACCAACAGATCTATCCTAGAAGAAGTGCAGCCAGAATGCTCCTTGGAAGCAAGGATGGCTAGATTGCATCTTTGTATTTTGGATGTATTGTCAGGAGAGACCAATCCCTGGAGAAAGACATCATGTTTGGGAGAGTGGCGGGTCAATGAAAAAAAGGAGAACCCTCCACCAGATGGATTGACACAGTGTCTGCAGCCATGGGCTTAAACATAAATAAGATTGTGTGCCTGGCACAGAATCGGGGAAGTGTTTTGATCTGCTGTACATAGAGTTGCTATGAGTTGGACTTGACTCAACAGCACCTAACAACAACAACAATAATCAATTGTATATGCGTACCACAATTTTTTAAATCCATTCTTCTGTTGATGGACATCTTGGTTAGCTCCAGATCCTTGCAATTGTGAAGAGTGCTGCCTTAAATATGGAGATTCAGATGTCTCTATGATTTGACTTTTCTCCCTTTGGGTATATTCCCAGGAATGGTATAGCTAGTCATATCACAGTTCTATTTTTAGTTTTCTGAGGTATCTCCATATTGATATCCAAAGTGGTTGAACTAATTTACCATCCTGCCAGCTTTATAAAAGGATTCCTTTTTCTCCACATCCTTATCAGCATTTGATATTATTTGTCTTATTGATCTTGGCCTTTCTTACTGGATTTAGATGGAGTCTCAGAGTTGTTTTAATTGGCATTTCACTAATGACTAGAGATACTGAGTATTTTTTCATGTGTTCTTTAGCCCTTCATTTGAGAACTGTCTGCCCTTCTTCATTTGAGAACTGTCTGTTCATTTCCTTTGCCTGCTTGTGTATTGGGTTATTTGTTAGGTTGGGATTTGCTCTCTTAAGTTCTTTGTTAGTTCTAAAAAGTGGTCATCTGTCAGATGTGTAGGATGCAAAGATTTTCTCCCATTCAGTGCACTCTTCCTTAACTCTTGATTTTTTCCTTTGCTGTACAGAAGCTTTTTAATTTCATGTAATCTCATTTGTCAATTCTTGGTGCCATTTCCTGGACACCAAGGAAATACTTTCCTATGCTTATATGGTGGAGCATGTTTCCTTTCTTTTCTTCTTATAGCTTTAAGGTTCCTGGTTTTATGTTGAGGTCTCTTATCCATTTCCAATAGACTCTTGTGCAAATTGGGAGAATCAGGTCAATTTTAATTCTTCTGCAGATATCCAATTTTCCCAGCACCCTTTGTTGAAGAGGCTCTTTTCTCCATTGAGCATCCTTAGCCCCTTTGTCAAAGACCAGGTGGCCCTGGTTGTGTGGGTGTATCTCTGGGTTTTCATTCTGTTCCATTGGTCTTCAAACCTATTTTTGTGCCAGTACCAAACTGTTTTTGCTACTATAGCCCTGTTATATAGTCTAAAATCAGCTATTGTGATCCCACCTGCACTAGTTTTACAGCTTAAGATTGTTTTGGCTATATGTGGTCTTTTGAAAGTAACTGACTGGCCAACTGAATTTATATTTCTCCCTCCTGCTGCCCTCATACTGGGGGTTGAACCCAGGGCCTCATGCATGTTTGCAAATGCTCTACCACTGAGGTGCACTCTCAGCCCATTTTTTAAAAACTTTTATTACTATCATTATTTTTGAGACAGAGTCTCACTAAGTTACACAGGCTACCTCTGGCCTCCAACTTGTGATCCTCCTGCCTCTGCCTCCTGAATCACTGGGATTACAGGTAGGCACCACTGAACCCTACTCCCCTAAAGTTATATTTCAAACTATGGAGACTCTGGAATGAACTTGTTGACTTTGGTGCTCAGAGTACTGGGACCTGGCCTGGATGGAGTTGAGTACTGGAGGTATCCTCTGATTTACACCAGAGCTGAAATGTTGGACCAGCCTAGCTGTATTAGTCAGATTTTCCTAAATGCTCATGTTTTCTTATAGTCCGAGGCCTACTTTTAACCCTTGGTGAGCATCTGTGCTGTGCTGCCTTATGCTTTCATTCTCAGGAAGGTGAATGAAATGTGATTTTGCCGCTTTGTCTCCACTCCCACTTGAGTAGTCTGTCTCCCTAGTATATCAACGCTCTAATACACCAGGTGTAAGTCCTTCACACTTCTGGAGTGGCTGACGTTTCCTGTTAGGCAGCCTGCCACATTCCAGCCCTTTTCCAAGTGACTCTCACAGAGGTAGCTCTGAGGCTAAATTTTCTTAATATGAGTTGGCTTTATTACAGAATTAAACACCCACTTGGATAAAACTTGCATCAGAGAGTTGCATTCGTTATTAAGTGATGGCTCTTTAGAACTACTCAGGAAAGTTGGGCCATGTGGTGCACACCTGTATTCCAGTGATTTGGGAGGCTGAGACAGGAGGATCACAAGTCTGAGGCCAGAGGCAGCCTTAATGAAACCATGTCTTAAAATAAAAAAGGGGTTAGCCAGGCGTGGTGGTGCATGCCTGTAATCCCAGAGGCTCCAGAGGCGGAGGCAGGAGGATCTCAAGTTCAGGACCAGAGGCAGTCTGAGTAATTTAGCGAGACCCTGTCTCAAAAAGTTTAAAAAAAAATGGGGTGCAGCTTAGCGGTCTAGCACTTGCAGAGCATGCAGGCACGAGGCCCTGGGTTCAACCCCCAGTACCGCAAAAATAAAATAAAATAAAATAAAAAAGAGGTTGAGGGTGCAGCTCAGTAGTGGAGCACTTGCCGCACATGTGCAAGGCCCCTGTCTTCAACCCCTCAGTACTATGAAAACAACAAAAAAGAACTTCTCGTGAAAAAATTAGGCGCTGGATCATATATATCACTGGATGTCAGTGGTGGTGAGGAATGAATGATGGCTCATGGTGATAGGAAACAGAAAAAGTTAGATTCAGTCATGAGGTGAATTTGCTTCGTGATTAATGTTTAGGTTTATACACTCAGAGCTATGTAACTGATCATTATAGAAATATGAGTAGAGAATAATATTGTTACTGCTAACATATATATCATCTACCCTTTAACTTCCTTTTCTGGCAATGGAAACAATTGTAATTTTGGATTAAGTGAGGGTTTTTAGGAAAGTAGCCATGAAGTTACCTCATAACTGTCTGTGCACACAGGATGACATGAATTAATGAACCATTTTCTTATGTTTTCTTTTATAGGGAAGATGGAAGAACTGAGTCAAGCCCTGGCTAGTAGCTTTTCTGTGTCTCAAGATCTGAATAGCACGGCTGCCCCACACCCTCGCCTGTCCCAGTACAAGTCCAAGTACAGTTCCTTGGAGCAGAGTGAGCGGCGCCGCCGGTTACTGGAACTGCAGAAATCGTAAGATGCTTTAACTCCTTGGCTTCTTTCTCCAGGCTGGGAACTGTGAGCCATTCGGGGATCTGGGAATATCTTTACAGAACCCTCTTCAAAGTAGACCCATGGGCTGGGCATGCCCATATATAGGCGCATGCCTATAATCCCAATGACTTGGGAGACTGAGGCAGGAGGATCATGAGTTCGAGGCCAGAGGCAGCCTGCACAATTTAGCAAGATCCTGTTGTAAAATAAAAAAGTCTGGGAGTGCAGCTCACGGGTGGAGCATTTGTGTAGCATGAGTGAAGCCACTGAAGAAAACACAACTAGACCCTTTGTCTGCTGATCTCCCTGCTCCCAAGGTTGGAAGTGTAAACCCCAGCAGAGGTAGGTGTCCTTTATTCCCAGAGCTGAGGAAAAGAAGAGGAGGAAGGTAGAGACTGAAGTTTGCGGCAAAAATGTCAACTTTTTGGTTAAATTCTGCTAGTTTTCCTGGCAACAGACCTGAGCCTTGCAATGTAAGGACTTGTGGAAGCCACGCCTACACTTCCACTCCCCATATTCCCTGGGCTGCTCATGTGTGGCTTCTCACACTCTAAATTCTGGTATTGGTGTGGTCTTCCCGTCTGCCTTCAGCCCAAATGTTTCTGTGGAGCCCTTGGGAGTTCAAGACAAATAATTCCACAGAGAATCAGAGGAAATGTCTTCCATACTCTTGATTTTAAATGCCAAAATGAGCAAAGGGGAAAGAGCAGGATACGCCTGGTTGAGGCTGGGCTACTCTGAAGACAGGGCCTATTCTCTTATTTTCAGGACTGTGTGGGCCTCTTCTGGGTCATAAAGTAAGGAATTAGAGATTAGAAAAAACTGTTAAGAGTTGTGCAATTTCCATAGAGTCTGCTGTGTCACTGGATTTGTTTAACAGAGATGGTTCCCTGTGGCCTCTGGGTTGCTTGCAGATTACATTCCCAAATCACTCCTTTCCTCTATTTTTTTTTTCACCTGTAAGTTAATTGGAGTAGATAATACATTCATGTGGTTCAAAATACATAGAAGAGTAGGAAGTGAAAAGTCTCCCTCCCTATTCTATCCCCTCTCCTGAATTATTAGTTTCTTGTGTACCCTTCCAAAGATATTCTATGCAGATATAAACAAGTGTGTGGTTGCATATATATCCCACCTTTTTAAATCTTTTTGCATTGCTGGGGATTGAACCCAAAGCCTCATGCATGCTAGGCAAGTGCTCTACCAACTGACCTACATCCCCACCTCTAAATGATTTTTGTTTGTTTGTTTTCCTTTCTTTCCTTTGTTTTTCTTTTTTTCTTCTTGAGACAAAGTCACACTGTGTAGATGAGGATGGCCTGGAACTCACTGCAGACCAGGATGGCCTTAAACTTGAGTTGATACTCCTGCCTCTGCCTCTTAAGTGTTGAGATTACAGGCAAGTGCTGGGATTATAGGCATGCACCACCATGCTGGGCTTTTTTCTTTTTTTTTTTTAGTTTTGAGACAGGGTATTGCTGGCGTTGAATTCACGGTCTGCCTGTCTCACCCTCCTGAATCTTGAGGTTACAAGTGTGTACCACCATGCCAGGCTCCCAACCTTTTTCCTAAAAACAAAACAAAAATTGTTGTTGTCGTTGTTGTTGTTGGGTACCATCCAGTTGGGTCCAGCTCATAGTGACCCTGTGTGCAGTAGAAAAAACACTCCCCAGTTCTGTACCAGGAACACAGTTTTATTTATCTTTAAGCCCATTGTTGCATACACTTGTGTCAATCCATCTAATTGAGGGTTTTCCTCAATTAGTCAATTCCATTGACCTGCCACTCTCCCAAACATGATGTCCTTCTCCAGGGATTGGTCCCTCCTGATTCCATGTCCAAAATATGTAAGACACAGTCTGGCCATCCTTCCTCCTAAGGAGCACTCTGGGTGTACTTTTTCTAGGACAAATCTGTTGATTCTTTTGGCAGTCCATGCATGGTGTATTCAATATTTGTCTCCAGCACCATAATTTTTTTTATGTTTATCTCCCTTTATTAGTAAATGATGATGGCATACAGAGTCATACAGCATGGGCTTTTTCCATTATGCATCCTTTACATCACTTCTGGCAACACTTTCATCAAACCACAAGGTTTATGGAGCCTTATGGCTAATATGTAGTAAAACCCAAATGCATATTTGGGTTATATTTCCCTATTTTTCCAGTGTACTATGAAGTTGTGCTGTTTACGTTAAGATCATACTCTCCCCCTTCATTCCTCCACATTGAACCTCCTCCCCACCCCACCTTCCAAAATCTTCGCTTCCCTCTGCCAGTTCCCTCCCTCCTCTCTACTCTTTATTTTTTATTTTATTTATTTATTTATTTATTTATTTTTGCAGTACTGGGTGTTGAACCCAGGGCCTGTCCTTGCATGCTTTGCAAGTGCTGTACCACTGAACTGCACCCCCAGCACATTTTTTTACTTTTTGTGACGGGGTCTCACTAAATTATGCAGACTGCCTCTGGTCTCTAACTTGTGATCCTCCTGCCTCTACCTCCTGAGTCTCTGGGATTACAGGTGTGCACCAAAGCGCCTGGCCCCCTTTCTACTCTTTATATTGTCCCTTCTTCACTAAGTTTAATTGTCCAGCACCATAATTTAAAAGCATCAATTCTTCTCTTGTCTCCCTTATTCAGTGTCCAGCTTTCACAATCATATGATGCAACTGAAAATTCCATGGCATGAGTCAGGCATACCTTTGTCTTCAATGTGACATCTTTACTTTTCAATACTTTAAAGAGGTCTTTTCCCACAGCTTTTCCCAATGCAATGCGTCTTTTGATTTCATCACTGCTGATTCCACAGGTGTTGATTGTAGAATCAAGTAAAACAAAATCTTTGACAACCTCACTATTTTCTCCATTTATTGTGAAGTTACATACTGACCCAGTTGTAAGGATTTTTGTTTTGTTGATGTTGAGTTGCAATCCATACTGAAGGCTATGTTCTTTGATCGTTATCAGTAAATGTTTCAAATCCTCTTTACTTTCAGCAAGCAGAGTTCTGTCATCTGCATAATGCAAGTTGCTACTGAGTCTTCCTCAAATCATGATGCCACATTCTTCTTCATAAAGTCCAGCTTCTCAGATTATTTATTCAGCATAAAGATTGAAGAGGTACAGTGAAAGGATACAGCCCTGATGCACTCCTTTCTCGACTTTAAATCAAGCAGTGTTTCCTTGTTCTGTTCGAAGGACTGCCTTCTGGTCCATGTACAGATTCCTTGTGAATACAATTAAGTGCTCTGGTATTCCCGTTCTTCAAAATGTTATCCATGATTTGTTATGATCCATAGTCAAATGTCTTTGCATAGTCAATAAAGATAGACATCTTTCTGATATTTTCTGCTTTTGATTAATATCCATCTGACATCAGCAGTGATGTCCCTGGTTCCAAACCCTCTTCGGAATCTGGCTTGATTTTTTAGAAGTTCTTTATCTATATACTTGCTGCAGTTGCTTTTAAATGATCTTTAGCAACATTTTGTTTACACGTGATATTAATGACATTGTCCGATAGTTTCCACATTTGGTTGGATCCCTTTTCTTGAGAATAGGCACAGATATGGATCTCTTCCAATCAGTTGGCCAGATAGCAGTTTTACAGATCTCTTGGCCTAAATGAATGAGCACCTCCAGTATTGCATCTGTTTGTTGAAACATCTCTATTGGTATTCCATCAATTCCTGGAGGTTTGTGTTTCACCAATTCCTTCAAGGCAGCTTCTACTTTGTCCTTCAATACCATTGGTTCCTGATCATATGCAATCTCTTGAAATGGTTGGTCATTCACCAATTCTTTTTGGTATAATGACTCTATGTATTCCTTCCATCTTCTTTTGATGTTTCCTGTGTCGTTTAATATTTTCCCTGTAGAATCCTGTACTCTTACCACTGGAGACTTGAATTTTTTCTTCAATTCCTTAAACTTGAGAAAAACAGAGCATTTTCTTCCCCTTTTGTTTTCTGTCTCCAGCTCTTAGCACATGTCATTATAATATTTGATTTTTCTTCTTGAGCTCCCCTTTGAAATCTTCTGTTTAGTTCCTTAACTTCATCATGTCTTCCTTTTACTTTTGCTGTTGGGCATTCAAGGACAAGTTTCAGAGTCTCTTTTGACATATAATTTGGTCTTTTCTTTTTTTCCTGTCTTTTTTATCACCTTTTCCTTTCCTCATGAATGATGTCTTTGATGTCATGTCACAAATCATCTGGTCTTCAATCATTAGTGTCTAATGCCTTAAGCCTATTCTTGAGTTGGACTCTGAACTTAGGTGGGATATACTCAAGGTCATACCTTGGCTCTCGTACATTTGTTCTAATTTTCTTCAGTTTCACTTTAAACTTGCATATGGGCAGTTGATGGTCTGATCCACAGTCAGTATCTGGTCTTGTTCTGACATTTGATATGGAACTTTTCCATAGTCTCTTTCCACAAATGTAGTCAGTTTGGTTCCTGTATGTTCCATCTGGAGAAGTCCATGTGTATAGTCACCATTTATGTTGGTAAAAAAATGTATTTGCTATGAAATAGTCATTGGTCTGATAGAATTCTATCATGCAGTCTACAGCATGGTTTCTGTCACCAAGGTCATATTTTCCGACTACTGAGCCTTTTTCGTTTCCAACTTTTGCATTCCAGTCACCAGTAATTATCAGTACATCTTGATTGCATATACTTGATCAATTTCAGACTGCAGAACCTGGTAAAAATGTTTCCTATCTTCATTTGTGGCCTCAGTGGTGGGTGCATAAATTTGAAAAAGTAGCAGCATACTGTGTGCTATTCTGCATATTCATTTAATAGTGCTCTTTTAGAAAGATTCTGCATTAGTTCATGTAGTGCTGCATCATCACTTTTTTGTGGTGCCAGGCATTCCATTAAATGAATGGTTTATAATGTAACCTAGCCAATCACCTACTGATGGGCATCTGGGTAGTTTACCTTCCCTTGCAATTACAACCTGGGGCAGGGAAATAAGCACAGTGCACATCCTTCTGCATTTATACAAGTACACCATTTAATTCTTGAAATAAGAGACCGTTGTGCTTTCATGTGTTCACTCTGTGTGCAACTTTGTACTCATGAGCATGTGTGTTGTTTAAGAAACAATCAACTGCGGTGTCTGGAGTCCTTAGTGACCACAGCTGTCAGCAGTGCCCAATCCGCAGTATCCAGACATGTTTCAGTGTTCAGTCGTCTTCATCTTACAGCAATGGTCAGAGCAACCTACAGAAGTCTACAGGCATCTGCAGCTGTCTGCAGTTTACACAGATGTTCCGAGATGCCTGCAGCCTCGTTAATGAATCTGTATGATTCCTAACCTCCAATGTGGATGAATAAAAAGTTCATGTATCTTCACTGCTGGACCTGCCCACTTTCTGGTTTCTATATCAGGAAGCGTAACTTTCTCTCTTTATCTATCCATCTACCCTCTCATGCTGACCTAATCCCCTGGGCTGCTTCTCTTTCTCTCTCCCCTCTCTGCCACTGGCCTATGCCCCACCTCGCCCACCCCAAGCCTATTTGCTGTTGCTATGGCTATCTTTTTAATTCTAAAATAAGCTACCCTCTATGTTCCCTTCTGGGTCCATATGTAAAATCATATATAAATGAGACCAAGAACCAAGGTTTGCTGTGACTTCCTGGACCCCTCCCATAGAGTGCCATAATGCTGGACCCTGGACTTGACAGGATCCTTGAGTTTGAACACTGACTGTAGTGGATGAGATGGAAAACAAACAGGTGGAATCATACACGGTGGGATCAAAGAATATAGTGAATGCTCCTGAGTAGTGTCATCCAACGGAAAGGCAAGAATCTTCAATACACAGACCCTCGAATCAAACCTTAGTCACAGCATGTGACCAATTTCAGCTTGTTTAGTGTAGTCACTTACGGGTGAACCACGTTCAGAGGTGGTGTGTTTTAAAGTGGCCCTCAATCAGGGATCACAAACAGCGAATTAACATAACATTTAGTTTCAAATTGTAAAAAAGTGCTAAAGAAACACATGGAAATGTTAAAATTAGTTTATGGTGACACTGCAGTGACCATGAAGATGGTTTACAAGAGGTCAGAATGATTTCATAATGGTCATGAATTGATTGAAGGCAAGGAGAGAGCAGGGTCATCCTTCAACATCTGAAACCCAAGAAAATGTTGAAAGCATGAACAAAATGATTCGATCAAACAGGTGCTTGAGTATTAGGGAAATTTCTGAGGATCTGAACTTTTCTATGGTTCTGTTCAAAGCATTTTAACAACAGAGTTGAACAAGAGCAAGTGAGTATATTTGTTCTACGTACATCTTGATTGCATGGTGGGATAAGTGTATTCAAAGTGAGGGGGCGTATTTTGAAGGGTTTTAATGGAAATGTGCCTTTTATTGTAATCATGTTTTTTAATTTAAATATTCACCATATTTTTGATCCCCCTGTACACATACTGATCTGAACATTGGTCATCTTGTATGTACTGTGTTATGGTTTGGCTGTTGAACAAAAGCAGTCACATTGGTCAGTTTCTTCTTTCTTCTTCTTTTTTGTTTCCTTTTTTCAGTTCATGGGAGTTGAGCCCAGGGCCTCACACATGCTAGGCAAGCATTCTACCACTGAGCCCTGCCCACTCAGCCTCCACCCTTTTTTTATTTTGAGGCAGATTCCCCTTAAGTTGTCCCAGTTGTCTCTGGCCTCAGACTCTCAATCCTTCTGCCTCAGCCTCCTGATCATAGGCATACACGTAACATTTGTCAATTTTGTTGGAATTGCATGATTGTCCTGCTTCATATCCCAACTATTTAAGACGTACCATCATGGGAGATAAAACCTGGGTCTGTGGTTATGATCCTGACACCAGGCTTCAGAGTTCTCAATGGAAGTCACTCAGTTCTCTTTGCAGAAAAAAAAGAAAAGTACCTCAATTAAGATCCAAGTTCAAGCTGGGAGCAGTGGTGCACGCCTGTAATCCCAGTGGTTCGGGAGGCGGAGGCAGGAGGATTGCAAGTTCGAGACCAGAGGCAGTCTGTGTAATTTAGCAAGACTTTGTCTCAAAAAAGTAAAAAAATGGTCTGGAGTGCAGCTCAGTGGTACAGCACTTGCAAAGCAAGCAAGTATGAGGCCCTGGGTTCAACCCCCAGCCCCCCCAGCCCCCCAAAAAGATCCAAGATCAAGGTGATGTTATGGTAATTATGTGCTTTGATGGAATTGTGCAAGCTGAGTTTGTACCCAGGAATATTATGGTGGACTCTGAATAGTATAAAAACTTACTGGAGCATTTAAGAAATGATATATGTAGATAATAGTCTGAGAAATGGGCAAACAATATCATCCCTCATGACAGTTCTCCACATCACACATTGAATCTGGCACAGCAATTTTAAATAAAAGTATTATAGTGTGTCCTCATCCACCTTATTCAAATGATCTGGCACTACGTGACTTTGTGCTGTTCACCAAAGTCGAAATGACCCTGAGAAGTAAACGTTTTAAGTTGATTCAGACATCAAGGCAGCCACAACAGCACAACTAAAAACACTCATGAAAGAGGACTTGCAGAACTGCTTCAGAAAGAGGCAAGAATGGTGGGATAAGTGTGTTCAAAGCAAGGGGGCATATTTTGATGGGTTTTAATGGAAATGTGCCTTTTACTGTAATCATGTTTTTTAATTTAAATATTCACCATATTTTTGATCCCCCTGTACACATACTGATCTGAACCTTGGTCGTCTTGTGTGTACTGTGTTATGGACGACTCAGTAGTCATGGATCTACTTCATCCTGTACAAGGCTGCATAGTATTTTTCTGATACTGTGGTTGATAATACTTTAATCTGGGAGTGTTGAACCTTTTGGCTTCCCTGGGCTGCACTGAGTATAAAGGAATTGTCTTGGGCCCCACATAAATTATATAATATAGTTAGTGCGTATACATAATAAGGAGGGTGGTTATGAAGAAAACGAATGCCATAGAGCACATGATGGTAAAAGATTGCGTAGGGTTGCATTACCAGTTGTCCTGGGCCACTTGTGGCCTGTGTGCTCAGGGTTGGACATGCCTGCTTTGATCATGTAGCTGTTGGGTACTTAGGTTGTGGCCAAGATTTTGCTTTTTTACAATGCTTCTTTCAATCTTTCCTTAAGTAAATATTCCCATTATTATCCAAAAAAGAGAAAGAAAGAGAGAAACAATCGCTAGGGGTGTTTCACTGACTCAGTGGTTGGATTGTTCCCTTCACCCTGAGGAAACCCAGTGTAGGAGCCTATCTGGTATTGACAAATCAGTTTGGAACTTAGATTCCAAAAGATTATTTTCTTCTTTCACAATTCCTCAAACTTTGTAGAATGTATAGTTTAAAAAAATAGAGAAAGAAAGATGCCAGGCATGGTAGCACATGCCTGTAATAGGAGGATGAGGCAGGAGGCTTGACACAAATTCAAGGCCAGCTGGGTCTACTGAGTTCAGGGCCAGCCTGGGCTACACAGAGAGACCCTGTCAAAATAAAATAAATATACATAAATGTAGGGATAGAGACGTAGTTCAATTGTCGAGTTCTTGCCAAACACGCACAAGGCCTTGGGCTTGATCCTTTGTACACAAAAATAAATAAAGCAAAGCTAAAGATAATAACAAAGGGATACAAGTAGGAGACACTAAGTTGTACACTCAGTGGCTTCTTTTGGAAGTTAGGAATTGAAGAAGGCCTGGCTTCTCAGAATGCTGTCTAAGTTGGAAAGTCCCAGAAGCCGTCTTGTTTTGGACTATTCACTGCACCTCAGTGTCTCCTGTCTTTCCTCCCTGGGGCCTTTGGATGAGGGATTTGCCAGGCCAGAAGTGTCAGTTTTCCTCTGGGGTGGGGTGGTGTAAGGGTGGGCGCAGGTGAGTGTGTTCAGAGGGGGTTCCCTATTTAGGATCCATGAGCAGGCAGTCACTAGCTTAGCCTTGCCAAGAAGATTCCATCATTCCTTACTCCCATCAGAGTCCCCAAGTTGCTCCCAAATTTAGAGTCTTAGGATTAAGACTCTAAATTAAGACTCTGCTTAGAATGAAGCAGGCCATGGGGGCACAGGCCTGTGATCCCAGCAACGTGGGAGGCAGAGGCAGGAGGATCACGAATTCAAGGCCAGAGGTAGCTCGCATAACTTAGTGAGGCCCTGTCTCAAAACATAAAGCAAAAATTTGGCTGGAGGTGCAGCTCAGTGGTTGAGTGCTTGCAAGAAGCATGCGTGTGGCTCTGGGTTCAATTCCCCAGTACTGCCAAGAAAAAAAAAAAAAAAAGAAGGAAGGAAAAGAATTAAATGAAGTACGTCACGTTGGGCAGTATCTTTGCATAAGATGTAAAGACCTGCCCTTATCCTTTTTTCCTTCCAGCAAGCGGCTGGATTATGTGAACCATGCCAGAAGACTGGCTGAAGATGACTGGACAGGGATGGAGAGTGAGGAAGAAGAGAAGAAAGATGACCACGACATGGACATTGACACTGGCAAGAAGTTACCCAAACGCTATGCTAACCAAGTGAGTGGCCAGAGGGTCTGACCCACCTAGGCGTGCTCCCTCCCTAGGCCGGTCGGAGCCCACTGAGAGGAACCTGTGATAGAGGCGGGATTGGCAGGGCCAAGGGTAGGAGCTGGAAGAACATGCTGGTGTGCGCGTGGAGTGGAGGGGGTGCAGGAGCAGCTGGCCTGCTGTGCTGCGGCCTGGCTGGAATTGCTGACGGGCTCTCTGGATCATGGGTATGGAACCTAACTAAAGGCTGCCAGCCAGCTGCAGGCAGCCCTGGAGCTCTGCATGTAGTAATGGACTCCGTGTCCTCACTGATTGTTGCTCTGAGTTGTTTATTTACTTTTTGCAATGCTGAGAATGGAGCCCGCCAGGCGCACTCTCCCATGGCGCTCCACCCCCAGCCTCCTCATCTTGTCTTCAGTTGTCATGCCCAGATGATTTGCATGGAGTCTGCCCAGCCCAGTTGTGTCCTGGTCTCTTTCCTCTTGCAGTCTTTCCCATCTTGTGTGTCACAACCCAGCCTTGGTTCTTCACACTTAGATGGTGGCGGGTGGGCGGGCTGTGTGCCTGCCTTCGAATAAAGTGAGCCTGCTCAGCCTGCCAGTTGGCCAAGGTGAGGTTGAGCCATGAAATAGCCAGTCACTAGTATACCCTTGAGGAGGTGGGCTGTTAGACCCAGAGAGGAACCAATATGGCTTGTGGTGCCATAGGGGAAACCGATGTGGAGAATGCCTTTGTGCCCCAGGCTGTGCACATATTCCAGAAAGAAGGGTCTGCTCACACCTGTAACCCTAGCCACTCAGGAGGCAGAGGTAGGAGAATTGCAAGTTCAAGACCAGGGGCAGTCTGTGTAACTTAGCGAGATCCTGTTTCAAAAAGTAAAAAAAAAAAAAAAAAAAAAAAAAAAGGACTGGGGGTTCAGCTCAGTGCTACAGCACTTGCAAAACATGCAAACGCAAGGGCCTGGATTCAACCCCGCAGTACTGCCAAAAAAAAAGAAAGAAGAAGAGGAAGAATACGGATCCGAGTTCCAAGTTGGGGCAAGGGTCTTCTCTGCTACTTGCGCCTAGAACCCAAATGTCTTGTCACCTCAGAATCCTCATGTGCCTTAAGAATATGTTTCCTAGAAATACCTCGCCACCCTTTACCCCACATACAGTATAGATAACATTCTGTGTCACAAAGTTCACCTCAGCTCTGTTCAGCAAGCAGTAAAGGATCTGCTCTGCGTTCAGCCAGGCTGTGGTGTGTGGAAGATAGATACGGACCAGAAATAGTCCCTGTGCTCCTAGAATAAGAGCAGAATATGATTTTTTTCCTATGAGAAAGTGAGATTCCTCCAACCCTGATGAAGCAGGGGTGTGAAGTCAGGGAAGGGCTAATGAAAGGATAGGCAGCCTGGAAGAGTGGGTAGGACATTCACAGAGTTGCAAAACATTCTTGGACATCCCAGGCAGCAGGAGCAGGCTGAGCAAAAGCCTAGAAGTGGGAAAGGAATTCAGGAACAGTTTTCAGATTACCAAGGGCGGAGCAGCAGGTAATTGTAGATGGAGGACAGCAGAAGAGATGTGAAGGACCTTCAAAATATGGGGAAGAGACTGAGGAGCTCCTGAGGCAACAGGTTGAGATTTCATGTGATGACCCCCAAAGTAGTGTGCAGAAAGGACTAAAGAGGAAAGAGACTGTCATTGGGGATTTCGTTTTGCTAAAACGATCTGGTGAGAGGTGCTGAGGGCAGTGCAGGTGAGAAGGAAAAGAGGTCATGACTGTGGGAAGTGTTGCCAAGTAGAATGAATTGGGTGGGAGAGGCAGTATAAAAAGTCATTAAAGGCGTATGCTCTGAGGCCACATAGCATTGACCTGCAAGCCAGGCTCTGTGCTGAACTTTGAGCAACTTACTCAATAGCTTTTAAGTTTCTGGGTTCTTCTGTTTTTCTTTTCCTTTGTTTTCTTTTTTCTTTCTTTAAAATTTTGGGTACTAGTATCTTTATTATTCTGTGACTTTCAAAACTTTATTTTGTGTGCAGGAGTGTATGTGCTGGGGAATCAAACCCAGGGCCTCATGCATGCTAGGCAAGCACTCTACCAGTGAGCTACATCCCCAGCCCAGTTTCTGGTTTCTTATCTATAAAATAGAAAATAGTAATAGTAGTTATCTCAGAGGATTGTTGGAGGATTAAATACTTAGCCCAGAGTCCATAATAAGTCCCTTCCAAGTATTAGCTGCTACTACTATTTTTTTAGCAGCTATATTGAGATATGGTTCACATGGCAGGGCATTGTGTATGCTAGGCATATGCTCTGTCACTGTGCTACATCCCTAGCCCTTTTTTCACTTTTATTTTGAGATAGAGTCTCACTAAGTTGCCCAGCCTGGCCTTGAAGTCACTATGTAGTACAGACTGGCCTTGAATTTGTAATCCTTCTATCTCAGCCTCCTGAATTGCTGGGATTATAGGTACATGCCAGGCACACTGGCTTTTTGTTGTTGTTGTTTTTCCAGTACTTAGGTGTTGAACCCAGGGCCTTGCTCATGCTTTGCAAGCGCTCCACCCTAGCCTATTTTTCTATTTTTTATCTTGAGACAGAGTCTCAGTAAGTTATATAGGCTGCCTCTGGCCTCGAACTTGCGATCCTCCTGCCTCCACCTCCCCAGTCACTAGATTAAAGGAGTGAGTCACCATGCCCCGTGCTGTTTTGTTTTTTAAGATTGAGAGATGAGCCTATAATCCCAGCACTAAGGAGGCTAAGACAGGAGAATCTCAAGTTCAAGGGCAGCCATGGCTACACTGTGAGTTCAACACCAGCTTGGGCTATATTGTGAGATCTTGTCTCAAAATGACTTCAAAAAAGAAAAAATTGAGGGATGAAAGTCAGGCGTGGTGGCACATGCCTATAGTCCCAGCTACTTGAGAGGTTGAGGCAAGAGGATCATTTGAGCTCACTGAGTTCAAGACCAGCCCGGGCAAAGTAGTGAGACCCCATCTCAAAAGAAAAAAAAAAAAAATTGAGGGATAAATGTCTGAGGGGAAGGAGAGAGGAAAGATTCAGTGAGTGTGATTAATTGGTGGGACACTGTCCTTGTATAGATGAGAGTTACATGGAGTAGAAGAGATCATCTTCCCTAAGTAATTTCACCACAGCTCCCCTCCTGTTTTTTTTTTGGTGCTGAGGATGGAACATGGCCTTCTGCATGCCAGACAGGTGGTATGCCACTGAGCTACACCGCTAGCTCCTTTTTTTGTTTGTTTTGTTTTTTGTTTAAAGACGTAATTCCTAATATCCTTATTATAATACTTGGGATGTAGGTTTGAGAAATGATGGTCTAGTCTAAGAGCATCTTCAGACTAGGGACCTTATTCGCCCCTGAGGTGCAGCCCCTGGAATGTAATAGTTATGGCAGTCGTGGGGGATGGGCAAAGTGAGGAAAGGAAGATGGCCGCTTGCTCTGGTCCTGGAAGTGAGGGAGTCAGCAGGACATTGGTGCAGGTGGTGGCAGTGAGGAGAGAAGCTAGGTCCCCAGTGAGTGGCTGCCATCCTGTCAGTTGTGCAGGAGGCCAGCACACCTGCTGTGAGCACCTGGAGGAGGTCCCTGTCGGCCTTTCTGCCCACATCTTTTCCCTGTATTTTTATTACATCCGTAGGATGTGAATGCTTGTCCTTGTCACATTCGAGTCACACCCCCCTGCTGATCTCTCGTACTGTTTTTATATTCCCAGTTGATGCTCTCTGAATGGCTAATTGATGTCCCTTCGGATTTGGGGCAGGAATGGATTGTGGTCGTGTGCCCCGTGGGGAAAAGAGCCCTTATCGTGGCTTCCAGGGTGAGTAGCTGCCTCCTGCCCCCACTGCCCACAGGCCTGGTCTGTGGTCAGAGTGATTTTTTCCCTTCCATTTTGCACAGCTGCCACAGCAGCCGTACCTGGCGTGGGCCATGCGCTGCTTTCCCACAGCAAGGTTCTGTTGTGAGCCATCTTTAGTCCAATGCCACCCGTGCAGAGTGAGGAAGCAGAAGGCAAGGAGACCTGTGGCTGCTTAATAACAATGGTAGCTTTCTCCCTGCAGGGTTCCACCAGTGCCTACACCAAGAGTGGCTACTGTGTCAACAGATTTTCTTCCCTTCTGCCGGGAGGCAACAGGCGAAACTCAACAACGGCAAAAGGTACCTGCCTTACCTGTCTGTTTCCTAAGTTTTGGGTTATTTTCTTTTTTTGAGGCAGGGTTCTATCACATAATCCAAGGTGGCCTTAGACTCATGATTCTCCTGCCTGAGCTTCCTCCGTGCTGGGATTACAGATGTGTGTGACACCACCCCTGACTGTTTATTAAGTTTTATAATCGCACATGACAGGTCCTGTTGCTTGGTTGTTTCAGTGACCCACTTTGAGAGCATACCTTTGTAACTGCGCACAGAGCTCTCCTGATCCCCTTCAATGTCAGTCCGCCTTTGTCACAGAACAGATGCAGCTCTGTGAAGCCTGTGGGCAGTAAATCTCTGAATCGAGGTCGACATGCCTTTGGACTTCCATTACACAGCTTCCGTTACAAAGTGACAGATGCAATTTTTTGGGTAAAGGTCCTTGAGAGAATGCCAAGTGTAACGGTACAGTCATCCGCTGCTGCAGCTTTCATGCCAAATTCCCTTTCTCTCTTGTCCTTGTCCTAACCTTTGCTTCTCCCTCTCACCTGGCCTTGCTGAGCAGCCTGAAGGTGTAGATGTTAAATAACTTGCCTGTGGTCACTCTGTGAAACAGCAGAGCTGGGCCCTAAGCCCTTCCCAGCCTGTGCAGGCTCCCTTGGTGCTTCCTCCTGTCCTCTGTAGCCAGCTCAGGCTCTTCTGTTGACTCTTATTTCCTTTCCCATGAAGGCTTGGCCCACAGGCCTCATGTCTTTCTCCTCCTCCCCATACTCATCCTCTGCTGAGCTGGTTTACTTCCTTGCTCCCCACATACAGGAACCCAGGTCTTTCTGCGTCCGGGCCTCTACTGATACCATCTCAGTTTAGGCCTGAAACGTGCCCCCTTCTTTCCTCTGCACTGTTCTTTAACTGCTGATCTCATATGACTCTGTTTATATTGCATCTCTCCCATGAATCATTTCCTGCTGCTCCAATCTTCTCTTTCTGGAACTCCTGTTGCCCACAGCATATGTTATATAATTCAGCTCTTGACTATTTCCTCTGTGATCATCTTATCCTCACTTCCTTAAAGGCAGGGACTACTTACAGTTAATATTCCCTACCTAACACATTGTCTATGATAGGAACTTAAAGAATAATTGTAAGCTGGGCATGGTAGTGTGCACCCAATCCAGCCACTCGGGAGGCCAAGGCAGGAGGGTCACTTGAGCTCAGGAATTTGAGGCCAGTCTGGCAACATAGCAAGACCCTGTCTCTTATGAGTAATAATTGTAAACTAAAATGGAATGCTACTTGCTTTCAAGCTTGAGCTTCTCTAGGTGATTAAATGCCCCAGTTTGTCTAGAAGTTTAGAATTCCCACTTGGCTGAAAGGTTGCCTTGGTCCCTCCTGTGCTGTGCTGTCCTGCCCCACATCACCCTGAAGCTATATCAGAAAGCCAGAAAGGGCCGTGAAGATCTCTCTCCCTAGGGAACGCTTAGTCCTTAGTGGTGGCGATTGCTGCAAGCCCTAAGGACTGCCCAACTGGAGCGTCCGAGATGGGGCCCCTGGATTACAATGGGAGGCACCCTGGCTGGAAGCGGAATCCTGGCCTGACTTTCTGCTTTGTGTCTCTAGACTACACCATTCTGGATTGCATTTACAGTGAGGTGAACCAGACCTACTATGTTCTGGATGTGATGTGCTGGCGTGGACACCCGTTTTATGACTGCCAAGTAAGGATGGGTGCTCCTCTCAAGTCTTTTCCTGTCTTTTCCTGGGAAGGCGGCTCAGATGTGGGTTTGGTATGTGACCAACTTGGCGTGCACAGGATGTGGTATATCAAGAACAGTATCTACTGCTCCCTGCATCTTTGGCGGCATTTAAATTAGTTTAGTTTTAAAAATAACTAGGAGGAACTAAGGGAAGTATATCAGTTCTTGAGAGGAGAAAATAGCAGAGGTACAGACTGGGACTTTGTAGCAGCTGCAGCTGCTCCTCACCTCTCTCCAGCAAATGGACAGATGCTGGCAGTGAAGATTGTGGGGCAGGAAGAGAAGATGGAATGTGGGGCCCCATCACATAGACTCCTGCTCTCTCTGCTTCTTCACGCACCACATCCTGACCCTGAGGATGCCGGGGTCTCCTGGGTATGACACAGACCCTCCGATCTCAAGGCACGCTCTAGCAAGAGATTTTCTGAGTGCCGGAGGCCCTTCCTGTTCCCTGCAGTCTCGCCTTCCTCCAACATTTTTCTCGCATTGGTTCTCTTGTAGTAGCAGAAGCAGTCATCAGAATGAAGCTGCCACACGAGCCTCCATGCCTGTTAGCAACCCTAGCCCAACTTTGTCTGTATCAGATAGGGGGAGGTTTTCATACTACCCTTTGCTCCCTGTCAATTACTCTATCATAGTAGTTTCAGTGGGGTTTCCAGGCCAGGCATATGGAAAGGTGTTAGAGATGCACATTCTCAGACCTATTGAACTGGAAACGTTGCCTGTTTTAACAAGCCTCCAGGTGATCCTCATGAAGGCTGAAACGTGAGACCCAGAGGTGGCACCACATGCTGCTTCCCACCATAGCTCTTTACCCTACAGTGGGTTTCCAAAAACCACATGCCAGAAAGTGATGGCTGTTCAGAATTCCGGAGTGCACTTCATTCAAACCTTAACAGAGTTCGGATTCTTAAGCATTTTGTGGGCATTATCTCATTAAATCTCTTACAACAATGCTGTAAGGCAAAGTACTATTACTATCTGCCTCATGTAGATATGGAAGCTGAAAGCTACAGATGTTAAGTACCTTGTTCAAGTACAGAGCCAAGCCCACAACTTAGAATATAAATTCAAGCTAGCATATATTTTGTTTTGTTTTGTTTTGTTTTTGAGACAGGGTCTTGCCTCAAACTCACAGCCCTCCTTCCTCAACCTCCAGAGTACTGGGATTACAAGCATTTGCCACCACACCCAGCACATATTTACCTTGAATTCTGTTGGAGAATGTTTTATCCCATGCATTCACAACTTGTGAACTTGATAACTACAACCTATACTGTAAAGAAAAGACTGGAGCTGCGTGTGGTGGAACACACCTGTAATCCCAGCACTCTGGAGGCTGAGGCCGGAGGATCGTGAGTTCAAGCCAAGCCTGGACTACATCGGGAATTCCAGGCCAGCCTAGGTGACACAGTGACACCCTTTCTCAAAGACCTGGGTACAGTGTGGCACACGCCTCTAATCCTAGCAACTCAGGAGGCTGAGGCAGGATGATTGAGAGTTTAAGGCCAGAGTCAGCCTGTGAAATTTAGTGAGACCATGTCTCAAAATAACAAGTGAAAAAGGGGCTGGGGGTGCAGCTCAGTGGTAGAACACTTGAAAAGCATGTGTGAGGCCCTGGGTTCAACCCCACAGTTCTGAAATAAAAAAAGAAAAGATAGAGAAAGAAAATCCTGGACTGTGTACATGGCACATGCCCATAATCCAGCAATTTGGGATGCTAAAGTAGGAGGATCCAAGTTTAAGGCCAAAGGCAGCCTGCAAACCTTGGTGAGACCCTGTCGCAAAATGAAAAATAAAAATGGGGATGGAGGTGTAGCTTAGTGGTAAAACATTTGCTTAACATTTATGAGGCCCTAGGTTCAAATTCCCAGTACTGGAAAAAAATAAAAAAAGACTGGAACTTTAAAAAATTTTTCTTCTTGCCGGGTGTGGTGGCGCACGTCTGTAATCCCAGCGGCTCAGGAGGCGGAGGCGGAGGCGGAGGCGGAGGCGGAGGCGGAGGCGGGAGGATCCCAAGTTCGAGACCAGAGGCAGTCTGCGTAATTTAGCGAGACCCTGTCTCAAAAAGTAAAAAAAAAAATGGGCTGAGGTGCAGCTCAGTGGTCCAGCACTTGCAGAGCATGCAGGCGCAAGGCCCTGGGTTCAACCCCCAGTACCGCAAAAAAAAAAAAAAATTTTTTTCTTCTTTTTTGTGGTGCTGGGGATCGAACCCAGGGCCTCAGGGCATGCTAAGCAAGCACTCTACCAACCCAGCGCAGCGTCCTCTTTCTTAATTTTCAAAAGCAAAGTAAAAGAACAATGAGCCCTTCATAAATACAGAGGGGCACATAACAGTGAATCAGAGAATAAAGAAGTTAATGAAAAGTTTCAGCTGTATAATAGTTTCTCATACTTAGGATTAAAATAAAGCAGAGGGATTTGCATAATGTGCTTTGGAGTTGAAGACTACTAGGTCCTACAATATTTCCTTTGTGCACCTAGGCAAGTGATTTAACCTCTGTGATCTAAGAGTCCTCACCTGTAAAATGGAGATAATGATAAAACTAATCTCAGAGAGATTAAAGATTAACTAGGTCATATGTGTAGAGTCCTTCTCATGGAACCTGACCATAAAGTAGGCCTGAGAAATGTTGGCTTCACTGCCATTAGTAATCTTACTGGACTTTTTTTTTGCAGTACTGGAGGGCTGAACCCAGGTCCCTGCTCATTTTAGGCAAGTGCTCTTCCACTGATCTCAATCCCCAACCCCTTTTTCATTTCTCTTTTTGAAACAGGTTCTCACTAAGCTGGGGAGGCTGCCTCTGGCTTCAAACTTGTGATCCTCCTGCCTCAGCCTTCTGAGTTACTGGGATTACAGTGTGTACCATGGTGCCCGGCTTTTTTCTTTTTTCTTTTTTGTGGCAGAGTCTTGCTATGTAGCCCAGGCTGACCTTGAATTCAAAATCCTCCTGCCTCTGCCTTCTGAGTACAGGAATTACAGGTATGAGCCACCATGCCTGGCCCTGCTGGATTTTAAGGAAAAACAGTCTTGAGCCAGGTGTGGAGTATGACCCTGTAATCCCAGCACTCAGGAGGCTGAGGCAGGAGGATCCATCCAAACTTGAAGGCAACCTGAGATATACACTGAGACACTGTCTTGAAAAAAAATGGGAAAAAGAAAAAAAGGAAGGAGAGGAAGAAAAGTCTTGGAAGATTTAATAAATGTCTTCCTAACCTTTTGAAATAGGGATGATGATAGAAGGATGTAGGCCTTTGTAAATCCGGGAGCTATTAGAATGGGGTGTTTTGTGAGCAGTATTTTAAGGTTTCTTTTTCCCTTCTCTGCGGCAGACTGATTTCCGATTCTACTGGATGCATTCAAAGTTACCAGAAGAAGAAGGACTAGGAGAGAAAACCAAGCTGAATCCCGTAAGGCCTGTGGTTGGGCTCACAGTTCTTCATAGGGGTTGATTTGGCAAGGTCTATTACTGAATTATAATCATTATGAATAAAATTATCTTTCTGAGGCAGCATGATATAATGGGAAGAGCATGAGCTTAACAGGCATCCAGATCTGCATTCTATTTGTGGCTTTACTGATCACTGGGTTAAAGGCTGGGAGTATAGCTCAGAGGTAGAGTGCTTGCCTAGCATGCGTGAGGCCCTGGGCTCTATTCCCACCACTGCAAAAATGGGAGAAGGATGTGGCAATCCATTCCCAAAGCAATCAGCCATTGAAAACACTATGAATAGCAGAGAGGCACTGATGTAGTGCCAGGGACAGCATAGTGTCAGGGAGTATTTAGTTGTGTTGTACATAGGGTTACTCTAAGTTGGACCTGACTCGACAGCACCGAACGACAACAACAACAATAATAATAACTTACTAGGTCAACAACCTCACTTGGCCTTAGTTTCTCTCTCTTGCTTCCTTTCGTCTTCATTTTTTTTAGACATGGTCTCATTGTGTAATCTAGGCAGGCCTTGAACCCTTGATCCTCCTGCCTTAGCCTCCTGCAAACTCATCATTACAGGCTTACAACAACATACTCAACTGGCCTTACTTTCTTTCCTTTTTTTCCTCTTTTCTTTCAGTATTTGGGGTTTGAACTCAGGGTCTCTCATGTACTTTGCAAGTGCTCTGCCATTTGGCTTACTCTCAGCCCACTTTTTTTTTTTGAGTCAGCGTCCCTCTAAGCTACACAAACTGTCTCTATCCTCAAACTTGTGATCCTCCTGCCTCCAGCTCCTTAGTCACTGGGATTACAAATATACATCACCATGCCTAGCCTTTTATTTTCTATTTTAAATTTATTTTTTGTGGTTCTGCACCTTGGAGTCATTCAGCTCCCTGGCCCCCGTGCCCCACGGTCTTCATCTCGTCTTTTCTCATAAGTCCCTGCCTTCAAGTCCCCAACCTGTGAGGTCAACAGTGCTGGGGATTGAACCTAGGTCCCCATGCATGTGAGGCAAGTACTCTGCCACTGAGCTAAACCTCTAGCCCTATTAGCTTCTTTTATGAATAGTGCTATTTAGAATTCTAGTGTATTGGTTCTTGAATTTTAGCTTTCATCACTGACATCTGGAGGGTTGGTAAAACGTGGACTCCCGGGCCTCACCCCAGTTTCTGATTCTGTAGGTCTGAGGTGAGGCCTGGCCTGAGAATCAATCTTTCCTTCCTTCCTCCCTTTCTCCCTTCCTCCTTTCCTTTCCTTTCTTTCTTTTTATTTTTTTCTTTCTTTCCTTCTTTCTTTTTCTTTATTTCACTTTCTTTTATTTCCTTTAGTCTCACTGTGTAACCCAGGCTGGCCTAGAACTCACCATGTAGCTCAGGCTGGCCTTGAGCTCGTGACACTTCTGCCTCAGCCTCCTGAGCACTAGGATCACGGGCGCACCACCATGCCCAGAAGAATCTGCATCTCTAGTGCGTTCCCCAGTGGTGCTCTTGCTGCTGGTCCATGAACCACACTTTATTTATTTATCTTTATTTTTTATTTTTTGCAGTGCCTAGGGGTTGAACCCAGGGCCTTGACGTACTTTGCAAGTGCTCAACCACTGGGTTGTACCCCAAGCCCGTTTCTTATCTTTTATTTTGAGTCAGCGTCTTGCTACCTTACACAGGCTGCCTCTGGCCTTGAACTCACTATCCTCCTGGCTCCACCATCCGAGTTGCTGGGATAACAGGCATGAGGTAACACACTCAGCTTATGGACCAGATTTTGAGAACCACTGCCTTTTTATCTGAGCTAGGAATTCCATCATCCTTTCAGACCTTCATTTTGCAGGTGAGGATATAGGTTCAAGGTGATAGCCCAGGTATCTCACCTATCTGCTCAACAATGAAAAATGTGCCAGAGTCCACCCAGTGTGGTGGTACATGCATTTAGTCCCAGCTACTGAGGAGGCTGAGGCAGGATGATTCCCTTAGTATAGGAGTTGGAGAATAACGTGGGCAACTTAGCAAGGTTCCCCCCCTCCCTACAAAAAATAAAGATGTGCCAGGACTGGTTGTAGTTCAGAAATAGAGCATTTTCCTAGCTTATGTGAGGCCCTGGGTTTGATGCTGCCACCACACACAAACACACACACACACACACAAAGACCTGACCCCATCCCAGAATCTCAGGATATGATCTGGCCATCTATCACTTTTAGACTCTCCCCAGATGATCTCCCCCATCCCCCAGATAACTCTTGTCCATGAAGTAACATTCAGAACCACTGACCTAGTAATACAGAGGGTGGGTGGAGAGGAGGGGCTTGGGAAGGATGAGACAGAGAACTTCTTTGATAGAGCTTTTTTAAAATGAAAAAAAAATTTTCCTGGCGTGTGGATCAAACCTAGGTCCTTGTTCAGGCTCAAAAAGTGCTCTACCACTGAACCACAGCTCCAGCCCTTGATAGAGGTTTGTAGTTGCAAGATCTAGTATCATTTGTAACATATACTAATTCTTTGTTCTGATTTATATTTCAGTTCAAATTTGTGGGGCTAAAGAATTTCCCTTGTACTCCTGAGAGCCTGTGTAAGGTGCTGTCTATGGATTTCCCTTTTGAGGTAATGAAACTGTCTTTACTGCTCTGACATAATTGCAGCAAACAGGGAGACTTAAGTACATGAGGTCTTAAGAGATTTTCTGATTTTGCTGTGTCAAAGCCTTAGAGCAGGGCTGAAAGTTGATTCTGAAAGAAGGATGTGCTTGCTGCCCTGCAGAGCCTTAGCTTCAGCCCTGCTATGCAAGTCAGGCCGCTATAGGACAGCTCACTCACCTCGCCCTGAGAGGCCGAGCCTTAGCGAGGAGCAGGCATTTCCATTTCCAGGTCCTTTCTGTGTTCCTCTCCCTGCTGCTGGCATGAGAACCAGGCCCCTTGTTTGCCTGCTGTGGCTGGTTGTGGAATAAAGCAGTGTCTGTGACTGATACCGCCCAGCAATTGTTTGAGCCCCTAGTCGTCTCTTGGCCTGGGGTAGCAGGGCTTGCTGAGCAGTGTCACAAGAGCAAGGTGACCAGTTCATCCCACTTTGCCCTGGCCTTGCTCTGTTTTAGCACTGAAAGTCTTCTGGGGCAGCATTTTGTTATCCTCAGAATTTGCAGTTACCCTCTTCTGGCTCAACAAGCACAATTTCCTTTGCCCATCACACCCTTTAAAATTCTGCCTCGTCACCAGCGAGCATTTGCTTGAATTGGATGCAGTTTTGTAAGGATCACAGCTTCCCAAATGAGGAAATGGCAAAGGCTGGGTTGCTTCATTTCTGGGAGTCAATTAAGAAAGTGGTAAGAACACTATCTTTATTTATAACCCTTATACCCCAGTGGCAATAAATGCTTTTTAGAGATGAGTCACTGAATCATGGAAAAGAAAATGTGGGACTGTAGGAGGTCTTCCCGTTGAGAAGAGCTGAGTTTCCCAGAACACAGCTCGCAAACAGTTTAGGGGAGGTTTAGGCAGCCAGCAGGCGCTGGGGGAGCAGAACCTCTGCGCAGCCCGTGTCCCATGTGCCAGCAGTCTAGCCCCTCAGTGGGGCCTGTCCAGTCTCCCTGCTTTTCTTTCCACATGCGGAGCTCAGGCACTGCTACGGAGACTTTTAGGATGTGGAAAGGGCCTGGAATTTGGGGGCAGGACACCTAGACTCAAGTTGAATTTCTGTTTCACATTCATTGTGTGTTTTTAGTGAGGTCCTCAGGATTCCTGAGCCTAAGAAGCCCAGTCTCTCAGACACCCTCTTGGTGGATCAGCATAGTAAACAGTGGGCAGGAAAAGCACTCTGTAAACAGGAAAGTGCTATGTTATTTTTCATCTAATTTAGTTTTCTAGGCCATTTCTTTCTCTTTTTCTTTCTGTCTTTGTTTTGTTTTCAATTTTGTAGTACTTGGAGGTTGAACCCAGGGCTTTATGCAGGCTAGGCAAGGACTCCACACTGAGCTACACCTGCGATCCCTTTTTTATCCTTTTTATTTTTGAGACAGGGTCTTGCTAAGTTGCTTGGGCTGCCTGTGGCCTTGAACTCATGATCCTCCTGCTTTAGCCTCCCAAGTAGCTAGGATTATAGGCATGTACCATAGCACCTGGTTGGCTTTATTTCTTTATTTGCTTTTGAGATAGAGTCTCTCTGTGTAGCCCAGGCTGGCCTCGACCTACCAATCCTCCTGCCTCAGCCTCCTGAATGCTGTAATTATAGGCGCATGTCACCATGCTCAGCCTTAGGCCTTTTCTTTATTTAGATAAACTGCACATGTGAGAAACAAAGCAAGGAGACTTTTGCCTGTGGCAGTGGCCCAGAAAAAGGAGTTGGGCCACAAGCTGCCTATGTGTGTGTAGGCTGTCTTGGAAATGTGGCCCTGAAGTCACTGTGATCTCGGATTTCCCCTCCTCTAGGTAGACGGACTTCTCTTTTACCACAAGCAGACCCACTATAGCCCCGGAAGCACTCCCTTGGTGGGCTGGCTGCGCCCTTACATGGTGTCAGATATTCTCGGTGTGGCTGTGCCCGCTGGCCCACTGACCACCAAGCCAGAATATGCTGGGCACCAGCTCCAGCAGATTATTGAGCACAAGAGGAGCCAGAAGGAGCGCGTGAAGGAGAACCTCGCCCACAGTGCCGCTGCGAATGGGCACTATGAGCTGGAGCACCTGTCCACGCCCCAGCCGCAGAGTCGGCCTCACAGCCCGCGACACACGGGCAGCCTCATGGACCACTGAAGAGGGCAACCTTCGCTAGGAGTCATAGGATGGAGCCCAGTTCCAGGAGGAAGACTGGGGAGGAGGGCAGCGATGACAGCAGGTGACTTCATTTCAGAGTGGACTATCTGAAGTGCTGGCTCCAGCAGTTGGGGAAGGGACCCAGACCGGGTGGAACTCAGATTCAAACAGCTCCTGCTGTGACAAGTGTATCCAGAACCGTAATGTAAATATATGTAATTCTTAAGAAAGAAGTTGTTTGTGATTCTCAAGCTTTAGAAGCACTGACTCTCCCTCACCGCCCCCAGACTAGTTAAACCATAACAGTTCAAGTCTTGGCCCATTTCACCAGTTTCAGCACTCAGACATTCTGCTGAGTTTCCAGTTGCTGCTTCGGGTAATGTCATTGTCTGAAAGGTCTTACCAGGAACTGCAGTTCGTGGTATTTGAGTGTATTACTTCTTCTTAGAAGACAAATGAGATTTTTTTCAGTTTAGACAATGCCAAAGATAAAAGGCTAATGGGGTCATTTACTCCTTCCTCAAAGAAATCTTTGAGCTCCTACCAGGAGATAAAGCTGTGTCAGGTCCCTGAGATGGACAAGACCCTTGACCTTGAGGAGTACACCATCTAATGAGAAAATAACCCCCCCAAGTATGTCGAGCACATCGAGGTGGTGAAGTGATTGGTTTAGTGCAGAAAGGTGCAGAGAGCACGGGGCAGGCAGTGCAAGGAGAAAGTAGAGGGTGCAGGTGCTCACAGCGGCACCCTCCAGAGCAGAGCGGGGTGTGCTCTGGAAACAAATAGATTCAGCATGGCATAAGCATAAAGAAGAGCTGGAGTGCTTGGGGGAGGGACTGGGGAGAGGAAGGCGGCTTTGGACTTTATGGCGTGGGTGCGAGGGAGCTAAGGAGGAGCTCTGGGGCAAGATCCCTTCAGGGCTGTGATCTAGAGCTCCTGGGCAGCTGTGCAAACAGAAGACGGTCTCTAAAACTAACCAATTAGTTTCTGGTGTATGTTCAGGAAGTGTGTCCCAGTTCCTGTGGCCACAATCTGCGCCCTACCCTGCATTCCACCTTTCTAAGAATTGTTAGACAAAAGGACTTCACTGTGCCCTCCAGCAGTGACAGGGTCCTGTGGACAAAATTTCAAAGAGATCCAGGCTCAATCTTGTCTGGTATGCAGTGGTCCCTTAGAGTCGATTAGTTCTGGGAACAGATCTGGCCAGAAGTAATGGTTAAGCGGAACTGATTACACAAATTCAGCACATCCAGTGGAACTAGGCTCAGTGCTGGCTTTTAGAGAACCGTTCAAGCTGACTCTGTAAAATTGGAGACGGAAGAAACCTCATTCCCGCTGTCTCCCAGGGATGATCGGGCTGGCTGTAGATTCAGGCATTTGCCTACATCAGTAAGCTCGTTCCTGAATTTAGGTCAATTTTGCAATAGAAACGTAGTGTTCTTTGTGCCAAAGAGCATATTTAGTCTGCCTAGACATTTAGGTTTTGTGTGATGATCTTCCAAGTGCTCTAGACTCTGCTCACAGCAGCCAGCATTATCAGTCCAAGGACCATGCACATGCATACTAGGGCCAGTAGCAACTTGGCCAGGCTCGGCTCAGAAATCATGAAGCCTAGAGGGACTACTCTCCCAAAGGACTCTCTCTGGAGATAGGTGCATACCTGAGTGAAAGAACCTATCAGCTAGGCTGGGCATGTAATCCCTGTAATCCCAGCAATTTGGGAGGCCGAGGCAGGAGGATCATGAGCTCAAAGCAAGCAGCAGCCTGCTTGACTTAGTGAGACCCTAACTCAAAAAAAAAAAAAATTATGAAATGGACTGGGGGTGCGGTTCAGTGTTAGAGTGCTTGCAAAGTATGTGCAAGGTCCTGGGTTCAACCCCAAATACCTCCAAAAATAAAAAAAAAGAATGTATCAGCTAAATTTACCAACAAGCACAACTTAATATCATTGAATTTGATAGCTTATAGAACTTGTACTTTTAACGGAGGCGCTGTTTATTTATTTATGTAATTGTTGTTTGGTGTCACTGAGTCAGACACGACTCATAGCGACCCTATGTACAACAGAAGGAAACACTCCCCAATACTGTGCCATGCCTGGCACTATATCAGTGCTTCTCTGCTATTCGTAGGGTTTTCTTTTCTTTTTTCTTTTCTTTCTTTATTTGTTTTTGCAGTACTAGGGTTGAACCCAGGGCCTCGCCCTTGCATGCTTTGCAAGTACTGTACCACTGAGCTGCACCCCCAGCCCATTTTTTTTACTTTTTTGAGACAGGGTCTCACTAAATTACACAGACTGTGCCTGGCTCCTGATTGTTTCGAGATTGTTTCAGAAGTGGGCTGCCAGGTCCTTCTCCCATCTTTGCGGTGCTGGGATTGAACCCAGGGCCTCAGATTGCACAGAACAAGAACTCTAGCAACTGAGGTAAAGCCAGTCCACATTTCTTTAATGGTTTGTAGAAACGAGATTTCACTCTGTAGCCTAGGCCGACTTGGAACTCACTGTATAGCCCAGGATGGCCTCAAACTCACATCTGCCCTCCTGACTTGGCCTTTAGATAGAGTGCTTAAATTACAGTTGCTTCCACACCTGGCTAGAGGAACCAGTTTTATTCATGACACGATAGCAATGTGTCTCCTGGTCATATTTCTCTAGGGATTATAATCCTACCTCTTGCCACTGTTTCAAGAATGGTTGTGTTACTGGTTTCTGTGACTGGATATTAGTTTTCTGGCCACCCTTCTGAACAGCTCCTAATTTCTTTTTTATAGAATTATACTTCCCACATCCATTATTGTTGGTGGGACTGTAATCTGGGGTAACTGCCTTTCCTTAGGCAAGTGTCAGGCTCATAACTCAAGATGGGCCAATTACATACTCCTTACCAAGAATTTATATCTTGAGCAGAGGAACAAAGACTGTAAATCAGTTGGAGTTCAGTTATTGTGCTGGGGTGTATGTATGAAACCTGTGAGCATCCAGCAGATTTTTTTTTTTTCCTGTACTAGGGCTGAACCCAGGGCCTCATGCTTTGCCAGCGATCTACCACTGAGCTGTACCCACAGCCCATCTTTTACTTTTACTTTTTTTTTTTCCCGGTACTCAGGGTTGGACCCAGGGCCTCATACTTACATGCTTTGTAAGTGCTGTACCATTGAGATGCTCCCCTAGCCCATTTTTTTTACTTTTTATGACAGGGTCTCACTAAATTATGGCGACTGCCTCTGGTCTCGAACTTGTGATCTTCCTGCCTCCGCCTCCCAAGTCACTGGGTTTACAGACGTGCACCACCACACCCGGCTTACTTTTTGTTTTGAGGTACATTCTCACTTAACTTTGCAGGCTGCCTCTGGCCTCTAACCTGCCATTCTCCTGCCTCTACCTCCCAAGTCACTGGGATTATAGGCATGTGCCACCATGCTTGGTGCATCCAGTAATTTCTATTTTGCTCAAATTTGCCAGAGCTTTTTTCTGGGTTTACGATCAAAGTCTAACTGATACCATTGCCCAGTGTAGCCTACCTTGCTTGCCCTGCCTGGAGGGCCAGCTTGGCGTGAGTTAGCATGGTGATCAATTTTAGGTGTCAATGTGTCTGGGTTAAGGAATACCTAGAGAATGGGAAAAGCATTTGTATGTCTGTGAGAGTAGATCAAGGAGAGGCTAGTGTGTGAGTCGTGGACTAAGTCAGAAAGATATGCCACAGAGTAGTTGGGTACCATCCAATCAGCTGAGAGCCCAGATAGAGTAGAAAGGTGATTTCCTGTCTTTCTTGGAGCTAGGATACACTTCCTTCTCCTGCCATTGGACATCAGAACTCTAGACTCTTGGCCCTGTGGACTCTGATACTTACACCAGTGACCTGCTAGGTTCTCAGGCCTTTGAACTTGGGCTGAGCCACGCTACTGGCGTCTCTAATTCTCCAGCTTGCAAGTGTTCTGGAATGAGACTCCTTGGCCTCCATGATCACATAGTGAGCTAATTCCTCTAATCCCCTCTCATCCATCCCTCTCCCCCTCTCTCTTTTGATTCTCTCTCTCTGAAGAACCCTAATCTAGTTAGCAAAGAACCCTATTTAAGATTTTTATTTCATCGAAAGTGCCGCTAGAACCCATGCATCTAGAACAGATCAGGTGCTTCAATCAGTAGGTATGAAATAAGTAAGTCTGACTGTTTTAACATTTACTCAGAGACACTATGGATCCCAGTGCTTGCCTGGGAGACTTTATGTGAGCCCAGCCTACTTATGTTTGGCCGTGATTTATTTACATTTGCTCTTTCTCCATTTGCTCATTTCTTACTCATGCCTCAGCCTGTCGAAATCTGTTATTCCCACTACTTCAGGGAGAGCGGCCTCCTGTTCTCTAAACCTAAGGGACGCTTCCCAGGTTTTCTCTTACCTGACTTCTGTTGCGCTCCACCTGCCGCTGCCTTCCCTGTTGCAGCTCTAGCCCTGAGCTGGAATCTGCATTTATCCATTTTCCAGTCACCTCCCAGTACCTCAAACTCAGCATGTCCCAAAGTGAACTCAGTGTCTTTCCCTCTCTTTCCCAGTCATCTTCATCCTGGGATCTCTGCCCCCATTAAGGGCATTTAGTCACCCAAGCTAGTTGCTTGGGAACCATTCTGATTATTCCTTGTTCATTTCTTACCTATTATGACTAATGGATCCTTTATTTTATTTTATTTTTTTTTTGTGGTGGATGGGACTGAACCCAGGGTCATGCAGATGCCCAAGCAAGCTCTGCACCACTGAGCTGCACTCCCAGCCCCTCTTTTATTTTTTAGTTTGAGACAAGGTATCGCTAAGTTGTCTAGGCTTCCTTTGGTCTCAAACTTGTGATCCCCTTGCCTCAGCCTCTCATGTAGCTGGGAACACAGGTGTGCACCATGGCGCCCAGCATAACCACGGCCTTTAAACCCCACTGTTCTCTTCCTGGGGCTGGGGTTTAGCTCAGTCAGTGGAGCGCTGCTCTGTAGTGTTTGAGGTCCTGAGTTCGATTCCCAGCACCACAAAAATGGGAGAAGGATGTAGCAATCCACTCCTGAGGCAATCCCAAAACAGCCACTGAAAACCGTATGAGGGTCGCTATGAGTCAGACACAACTCGATGACTTGATGGCACCTGCCAACAACACACTTTCTTCCTTGATTCCTCTGAGACTTAAAGCCTTAATTCAGTCCTTCACCATCTCTCTCCAGTGTCTCCTACCTAGTTTCTCCTCCACTCATCTGTCTGTCATTCTTTTATTTGACACAAGGTTTCACTGTGTGTAGTCTAGGCTGTCCTGGAACTCGCTATGTAAATCAGGCTGGCCTTGAGCCCCGCCCCCTTTTTTATTTCTTTTGAGACAGAGTCTTGCTAAATTGCACGAGCTGCCTCTGGCCTCCTACTTGCCATCCTCCTGCCTCAGCTCTAAGAGTGCTGAAATCACAGGCACCTGCCATTACTCCCAGCTGTCCTTTCATCCTCTAATCTTTCCCTACCAGGGCAGAGTGATCCTTTCTGGACCTGCGAATCTGACCATGTGACCTCAAGGAAGTCTCACTGCCTACAAGGTATGTGGGAAGTTTCTGTACCTGCCGTGCAGGGCTCTTCGGGACCTGGCCATAGTGTCTCTCCAGCCTCAGACATTTTCCTGCCTCCCTTGCCACCTGCTTTTCTGTGATGCTTCATTATAGCTCCCTACACAGATGTACCTGTTCCATACTCCTGGCACCTCCAGTGCTGGGGATTAACCCAGGGCCTCACTGACGCTAGGCAAGCACTCTACCACTGAGCTACATCCCCAGCCCTGGTTTTTATTTTTTATCTTTTTAAAATTTATGTTAGAATTTTTATTCCTTAACAAGTATCAATTCGATCATATAACAGATAAAAAGAAACCAATAATGATAATGAAGTATTGTTAGAATACCTAAAAATAAACATAACATGAATAAAATCTAAATGAAGAAAACTACAAGATTTTGCTAACACATATAGAACAAAATTTGAAGCATTTTCTTTTATGACTTGATAAAGATGCCATTTCTCCTCAAGTTAAAAAATAAATGAAAAATCAAGGCAAATATATCCTTAAGAGGGGAGAAGGGCCTGGCAATCCACTCCCAAAGCAATCCCTAAACAGTCAGCCATTGGAAACCCTATGAGGGTCGCTATGAGTCGGATACCGACTCGACGGCACCTAACAACAACAACATATACTTAAGAGAATACCAGACAGACAGACACATACATAAATACATACACACACATGTTTTTGGTGGTCTTTTGGTATGTATAAACATATATATGAAAAACTAGTTTATGATTAACATAATATTTCCAGTGAGTGCAAATAAGAATTAATTCAACGCCAGCCCTATTTGATACTTTCCCCCACACCATGGCATCGCACTTTGACTGACTCACCTGGTGAGTATACCCAGGTGAACAACTCTGTTTAAGAGAGACCTGTTTCCACGTGTTTCCCCTGCAGATAGGACAGCCACTCTTACCTCTATACCCTCCCAATGTACACAGCCAACTCACAGTGATTATACTATGTGATCATGCCCATCTATTTACATATCGACTTTCCAAATTGACAGAATAGTCCAAAAGACCACCCTGTCTACTGACACCAGTTACAAGTTTAGGGGCCTTAGGACCACACCTAGCCTGCAGCTGTATCACTGTGGCATCTGATCCTGTTAGATCTTGGAAACTAATCAGGGTCGAGCCTGGTTAGTCCTTGGATGGGAGACCGCCTGGGAACACCAGGTGCTGTAGGCTTGGGAGAAGGACTCGGCAACCCACTCCCAAAAAACAGTCAGCCATTGAAAACCCTATGAGTAGCAGAGAAGCACTAACAGTAGTGTTTCACCTGTTGTATGTAGGGTCCCTATGAGTCAGACACTGACTTCATGGCACCTAACGACAACAACAATAGGGCTACTCCCATGTTTAATAATTCTCCAGACGGACGTACAGACCTTATTGAGAGCTGTTATACTTAACAGTTCCAACTTATTACAGTGCAAGGAAACAGTAGAGTCAACCAAAGGAAGAGAAGCTCGTGGCAGAGTTCGGCAAAGTTCCAAACGTACAGCTCCTAGTTGTTGGTTGTCCTCTCCCGTGGAATCACAGACAGAGATGCTTTTCCCAGTTACTATGTCTAACAGTACTCTGTGAATACTGTCCTTTAGGGAACCTCATCCACGTGTTGGTGTGCAAAGTTTTTATTGGAGCTCCGTCATATAGACCAATATGTCTGCCTACAAGGCTGCCCTCAGGTCCAGCCCCTCCAGCAGTCTAGCTGATAATGCATGATTCCAAGTTTACCCTCCTCTTCCAACACATTGCTAGACTATCTGGTGTGGCGCCAAGACCCCAGGCTGAATCACATTGTTAGACTATCCAGTGTGGCCTGAGGCTGCCAAGTAAGCCCACTGTTAAGAGGCAGGACAGGCCGGTGCGGTGGTGCCCAAGCCCAGCAGCTTGGGAGGTGGAGGCAGGAGGATCGCAAGTTCGAGACCAGGGGCAGTCTGCGTAACTTAGTGAGACCCTGTCTCAAAAAAAGTTAAAAAAAAATGGGCTGGGGGTGCAGCCCAGTGGTCCAGCACTTGCAGAGCATATAAGCTCAAGGCCCTGGGTTCAACCCCCAGTACCGCAAAAAAAAAAAAAAAAAGAAAGAAAGAAAAAAAGAGGTGGGACGTTCCAAGGGTCTAGCCGTTGCCTGGTAGTAAGCAAGGGCAAAGGCCAGACCCATCTTAGGCAAACTCAAATTACTTACCACACACTTTCTCTATTAGCTTGTGAGGTCCGTGAGGTCAGAGACGTAGTTTTATTGGCCTTCAGATCCCCAGGGCCTGGCATTATGCCTGGCACTGTTGCAGCAATAACTGTTGGTCGAGTGGATGAAGCAATGATAAGCTGGAATGAGAGGTGCTTCCCGCTACTGCACAGGAATCGCCTGAGCCGGAGGCTCAATAGAGGTGTGTAGCTGGCTGCTAGCAGGTGGTGGATGTGCTGCCGTCTTCTAGGAACAAACGCTATATTTAGTTCTGTGAATCTAATTTAAAGGACAGCCTTAAAACTCCCTACTTACATTAGAGGAGGGAAAGAAATAATCTTTCTTGGTACAGATTTCCTTTCTAATCAATAGTCAAGCTGGGCCTGGTGTTATGTGCCTCTCATCTCAGCATTCAGGAAACTGAGGCAGGAGGATCGCTGCAAGTTCGAGGCCAATGTGGGCTACCTAGCAAGTCAAAACCATGTATTTTTTTTTTTTTTAAAGAAAATGTAGTTTATTGATGCTTTCTGAGATGTAGCACATATGTGGACAAAAACCTTGAGATTTCAGCCTTAGAATGGCTGCTTTGCTTTGTCAGATGGGCTGGCTTTTGAGTCTTACCTTGTGCAGGATTCTGTAATTATGCTCCATCTTTGTATCAAACGAAAGGCAGATTCATTTTGTTATTTTGTTTGCTCATCAGATACTGAGAGGTTTGGTTTTGGGTCTTGATGTGATTGTGAGTTGAATTCTCCCGCAGATGGTCTGCCATTCAATGACAAGGCAGAGGCAGAGATGACCTAGGAGTCACCGTGGACTAGTAATGGCACAGGTAAATTAAGAATGGCCTCAAAAGCCTCGTGCTGTGGCACATGCTTGTAATCCCAGCAACTCTAGAGGCTGAGGCAGGAGAATGGTGAGTTCACGGCCAGAGGCAGCCTCTGCAACTGAGCAAAACTCTGCCTCAAAATAAAAAATAAAAGTTAAAAAAAAGGGCTATAGCTCAGTTGTGCAGCATGAGGCTTTCCATTCAACCCCCAGTAGTACCAAAAAAAAAAAAAAAAAAAAAAAGAAAAAGAAAGAAAGAAAAACAGAAAAAGGCCTCAGGCAACAAAGATATGAGGGAAGAAAAAGAATCCCCTACTACAGGATGTGGACATTTGTTTTTCACATCCATTCCAAGTGACTATGGCTTTTTGTTTTTAAGAGTGTCACTAAGTTGTTACAGCCTGGCCCTGGCCTCGAACTCATGATCTTCCTGCCTCCACCTCCTGAGTTGCTAGGGCTATAGACATGCACCATGGCACCCAGCTTTTTTGTTTTTGTGTTTTGAGACATGGTCTTACTACGGAGCCCAAGCTGGGCTCAAACTTGCAATACACCTGCCTCAGTCTCCCGAGTGCTGGGATGACAGTTACGTGTGTGGTGACTATGATTCTTTGAAAGGCTGATTTTCATATCTGTTTTGTGTGGCAGGAAAGGAGCTAGCAGCACCCAGGGAAGCTGGGGGCTGAGCCTCATTACTAAGCTCATCCCAGAGGACTTCTCTGTATTTTCAGGGACAGTGTAGAGTTTGAAGAGTCGACACCTAGAGAGCTCTTTGGCTAGAGCCTCTCCCAGACCCACTAGTATTTGCAGCAACCTCACTCTGAGGCATTTTGTAGACTGTGTAGGAGTCCTCCAGGCCTCTGTCTCTCCTGTTCTTGTGCAGAATTCTGCTTTTCGATATACTCAGACTAGAGAAGTAAGAGATAGGTCTCTATCACTCTTGCTTCTCATTGGCAACTTTAGTAAAAGTTCTTATAAAACAGGAGGTTGAAACTGGCTCAAGTAAAGTTTATCTGTGGACTTCTATCCATTTTTACCTTGGTCTACAATTAGCCCAAATAAAGTGACAGCAATGTAAATCAGATAGTCCCCCCCACCTCTCTCTCTTTTTCCAGTACTGGGCATAGAACCTAGCGCGCGCACACTGGGCAAGTGCTCAACCGGTGAGCTACAGCCCCAGCAGTTTTTGTATCTTACACTGAATATTTTCTCACAAGCAACTACTTCTTCAGGTAACTAACCCTGTTGGGGATTGTTTGGCAAGAAACCGACTTTATCTGCTAGAAAAGGCTGGGTCTGTCTACTCATTGGGCAGATATTAAGCGCCACTTCCTGTGTGCTGGGTATCCTGCTATGAATGAACAAGGAATGAATAAGACAAAGGACTCCTGCCCTCAAGCAGCTCATGGCCTAGTGGGAGAAACATAGATGCAAATATGTATCATTCAGAGTTTTGGGAGAACTGTCAACATCAGTTCCAGATGTAGAAATAACACCAAGGTCCTCTACTGGGTGGAATGTTTCTCTCTTCCTCTCTGAACATGGTACAGACAAAAGCAGTGTCCCAGACACTTACAGAAAAGTGGTGGCTTCTCAAGCCCCCAGAAAGGCGCTTGGCACTTCGGTATTGCTTTCATCAAGAAAAGCTGAAAACAAGTATGTAGTAGGGAGTCCAGGTAGTGTATGCTCAACTCCCAAGTGGGAAAAAGGAATTAGCGAGTTCTTCCAGCTGCCTGCTAAAGATTCTGAGAAAGAGAATCAGATTCCTGAAGAGGCTGAAAGCAGCAGTTTAGGAAGAGCAAAGAGAAAAGCATGTCCTTTGCAACCTAATCATACAAATGATGAAAAGGAATAGAACTTTCTTATTCATCTTTGAGTAATGTCTCTTGTTTACTCTGGTATTCTAGGATATAAATTTGTGAGGATGTGTTTGTTCAACTGGCTTCGTTGAATAGGCATTAATTTAAGGCTAAAAAATATTATTCAAAAGCAAGTAGTTATGAAATTGAATAGCTTGTAGAATTATGATTACTTAGCTTACTATTCAGTATCGTGAAGTATGTTGCTTCTTTTACCTGTTTAAGCTTCTTCCTGCTAAAAGCAAATCATTGCATGTTGTTCTAATTACTAATGTGCTGTTTCTGAGATTTGCATACATCTTTGTACTGATGCCATTTTTATGGGCATTTGATTATTGGAATGGTACCATATTTTGGAGCTGGGGTTTAGCTCAGTTGGTAGAGTGCTGCTCTGCACTCTCTCATGACCTGGGTTTGATCCTAAGCACTGCAAAAATGGGAGAAGGACGTGGCAGTCTACCTCCAAAGAATCCTGAAACAATCAGCCATTGAAAACCTTGTGAGGGTCACTATGAGTTGGACCCGACTTGACGGCACCTAACAACAAACGTATTTTTATTTTTGTTTGCTTTAAAAAGCAGTTAGATTTTTGCACATTAAAAACTTCAGAATTAGTAAGAAGAAGTAGCTGGGCATGATGGATTTGCCTGTAATCCCAGCAACTGGCAAGCTAAAGCAGAATGGTGAATGATGATTTAGCCTGTGATTATTTAACCTGTGATAAATAAGTTGGTAGGGGTGTCAGATGAGAACATGGTTTTGTGAGGAAAGAGCTAGATC
Organism: Pedetes capensis; assembly: GCA_007922755.1. Classification (NCBI taxonomy): domain Eukaryota; kingdom Metazoa; phylum Chordata; class Mammalia; order Rodentia; family Pedetidae; genus Pedetes; species Pedetes capensis. The sequence continues at coordinate 83,256 of VMDO01003025.1, forward strand.
ATATTTTACTTTAAAAAACTGCAGAAAGAGCCGGGCGCGGGGGCGCACACCTGTAATCCCAGTGGCTGGGGAGACGGAGGCAGGAGGATCGCAAGTTCAAGACCAGAGGCAGTCTGCGTAATTTAGTGAGATCCTGTCTCAAAAAAGTAAAATAAATAAATGGACTGGGATACAGCTCAGTGGTCCAGCGCTTGCAAAGCATGCAAGAATGAGGCTCTGGATTCAACCCCCAGGACCGGGGGGTGGGGGGGACTGCAGAGAATAGCCGTAGGTAAAGAATGGTCACTAAAGCTGGGCGGAGTGGTGCACATCTATAATCAGCAGCACTTGGGACACTGAGGCAGGAGCATCAACATGAGTTCAAGGCCAGCCCAGTCTACACAGGGAATTCTAGGGCAGCCTGGGCTAACAATAAGACCCAGCTCAAAAACAAAAAACAAAACAAAACAAAACAATGGTCTCTCGAATGTTAGCTAACAGGAAATGTCATCTACTTGGGATAAGATTTTTTACCTTCTTTATTACAGAGCCATTCTAGTGATTATAGATTTGGCCTATTATCAAGAAAAACAAGAAAAAAGTTTCACCCTAGACAATTGTATTGGCCATACAACCTTACTTATTCTGTGTCTGTCTTTTCAAAAAATGGCAATAAAAACTTTTTGGAAGGGCCAGCGGTGTAGCTCAGGGTTAGAGCGCTTGTCTAGCATATGGGAGGCTCTGGGTTCAATCTCTGGCCATTTTAGGGAATCTTTTGTAGCTAAAGCATCTCTATAGCATAATGTATGTCTCTTTCATGGGCAAGCCTCCAGCCATAGCACTGTGGTGTCAGATCTCAGAAGCTAAGTAAGGTCGGGCCTGGTTAGTACTTGGATGGAAGAGCACCTGGGAACATCAGGTGCTATATGTAGGCTTGGGAGAAGGACCCGGCAAGCCACTCCCAAAAATCAATCCGCCATTGAAAACCCTATGAATAGCAGAGGAGCACTGACAATAGTGTTTCGCCTGTTGTACTTAGGGTCGCTATGAGTTGGATACTAACTCAACAGCACCTAACAACAACTTTCATAGGCAGTAGATATTTTGGAGCAATGTTGGAGAAGAACTTTGATATTAGAAGAATAGGTGTTTTGGGGAAAGGTTATAAAATTCTAACCATAGCTTTAGAAGTATCTCTATTCTTAGACTTGAACAAATATAAGAAAGGCAGGAGGAGGCCAGGTGCTGTGTGGCACATGCTTGTGATCCCAAGGACTCAGGAGGCAAAGGCAAGAGGATCCCAAGTTTGAGGCCAGAGGCAGCCTGCACAATTTAGCAAGACCCCAGCCCAAAATAAAAGATAAAAAAACAGGCTAGAGGTGCCATAGAGCACTTGCAAAGTGTGTGTGAGACCCTGGGTTTAACCCTCCTGTACGGCAATAAAAAAGAAAGAAACAAACAAACAAAAAAACGAAGAAAGGAGAAAAGGATAAGCTAGAGACTCCAGAGTTAAGGTGGCCTTCCTACTAGACTCAGTCATTCAACACGCATCTGAGAGCTTGCTACTACATGCTGGTAATATGACGGGCAAACACGACACCAGCGAAGTAATCAAGGAAGAGCTTGCTGGCAAAGTGACTTTCAAGCTGGACCTTCAGGATGAGTCAAATTTGTCTGTTAAAGAAGGCGGGGGCAGGAAAATAAGATTTCTAGATAGAGACTTGAGATTAGTGCTGTAAAAGCAGAAACCAAAAGTGCAAACCATAACACCCCTCCCTGCAGGGGTCCCTCTTTATTTTCCATTGTCAAATTTTGGTTCATGTGCGGGGGATGCAGCTCAGTAGTGACACACTTGGCTAGCAGGCATGAGGCCCAGGGTTCACACCCCAATACCAAAAAAACAAACCAGACCCAACACCTCACTTCATGTTAATTTAGTAAAAATGTGATTTTGTCCCTTACAGTCCTTCAGCCCTACTCCAGGCTTCCCTTCCAGGCCCTGGTGCTAAGCATTTGAAATTACAAGAACGCCACATAGGTAACATGGTTCTACCGTACATAGTTTTTGTAAAATGAGGTTTATGCTTTCATTTCTTAAAGTATTATGGTGGCAGAAGTCATTTAGAACAATGGAGGGAATGTGGTGAGGACACAACAGGTGTCAACTTACTACAGCATATGTGTCTACCATAGTGACTCTCCTTACCATGTGGCTTCCCGTCTTTTGCTGTTGCAAACCATCCTGCAGTCTCTAAACTCTGACCCAGTGGGGTGGCAGTACCGTATTTGATTTTGTTGCTTCAAGCCTGTAGTTAAAGGTAAGTCAGGTAGCTGCCTTTGTACTCTGGTTCTCAGATTTTCCTCTCAGAGCAGAGCTAGCCAGCTGCCTTGCATTTGGTTTTGTTACCATGTCTCTGTAATCTTCCAGTCATTGAGCCAGACACTGTGGCTCATGCCTATAATCTCAGCAAATTGGGAAGCTGAGGCAGGAGGATCGTGAGTTCAAGGCCAAAGGCAACCTATGCAATTTAGTGAGACCCTGTCTTCCCCCCCAAAAAAAAGGGGGGGGGCTGGCAGTGCAGCTCACTGGTAGAGTACTTGCTTACTATGCTTTGAGGTCCTGGGATCACATCAATGCCCCCCAGTACCGGAAAACAAAACAAATTTAAAACACAATTTAAAAAAACCCAAAATATTGTCCTGTTAAGACTGTGATAGGCAACAATCTTGGAACACTCTCCCATGATACAACTGCACGCCCCCACACACAGCTGTGCCTCTGAAAACACTACTAAATTCTGTCTTAGTTCATGCAGGTTAAACCACTTCCTTTATTAATTTTCCTTACCAGATCCCTGGACTGGGAGTTAAAATGCCTAGGTTCAAGTTCTAGCTCAATACTAATGAATACGTTGTGTGGCTTTGGATAAATCCCTGACCCTTAGTGTCCCGAACATCAAAACAAGTGTGAAGTGTAAATAGTGGATTGAGAGATTCTCTCCTCCCCTCTCCAACGAGTGGGTTGTATTACTCAGGTCCTGCCATTTCATATCCCCGCTTAGTTCTAATGCCATTTGGCTGCTCAGGGAGAAAAAGCATATTTGTTTAAGTTTCCACTTACCCGTTAAAACAAGTTCTATATCCACATGAAGATTTAAACGCACACACAAAAGTATGCTGGGAGAGCCAAGACAGTGGTTGCCCTTTGGGAGAGTAGTGATCAGGAAGGGGCATAAGGAGACTTTGGCAAGTTGCAGGTACTCGGTTTCTTGATTTGTGTTTGAGTTACATAGATGTGTTCCTTTTCTGAAAATTCATCAAGCCATAGCTCCTTGGAAGCAAGAATGGCCAGACTGTGTCTTACATATTTTAGACATGTGGTCAGGAGAGATCAATCCCTGGAGAAAGACATCATGTTTGGGAGAGGGGCAGGCCAACAAAAAAAAGGAAAACCTTCCACCAGATGGATTGACACAGTGTTTGCAACAATGGGCTTAAATATAAATAAGATCGTGTGCCTGGCACAGAATCGAGAACTGTTTCTATCTGCTGTACCTAGGGGCGCTATGAGTCGGACTCTACTTGACGGCACCAAACAACATACACTTACATTTTCAGTTCTCTATATGTATATTATGAGAGGCTGGGATTTAGCTCAGTTGGTAGAGCTCTGCGCTGCAGTCTCTGAGGTCCCGAGTTCAATTCCCAGCACCGCAAAAATGGGAGAAGGGCCTGGCAATCCACTCCCAAGGCAATCCCGAAACAGTCAGCCATTGAAAACCCTATCAGGGTCGCTATGAGTCAGATACCAACTTGACTGCACCTAACAACAACAACAACAACATATGTATATTATAGTTTAATAAAAGGCAAGTAAAACAAAATATACAAAAGACCATATAGGAAAAAAGTGTCCACTTCTTTTCCCTAGACTCCCACTTCCCCTCCTAAAGGAAAATCATTTTGCCTTTCTTACGTAGTCTGTTTTTCTATGTTTAAATAAGTTTACAAATAGGTATATATTTATTACTCAAATGACAATGTTTTATGTATACTATTGAGTCTTGCCTGTTTAACTTCATGATACCACAGTCCCTATCCTTATGTATGTTAGGAGACCATTGTCTTGTTGATTAACTGCAGTGCATAGCCCAGGGCCTGGCACATAAATATACCTGTTAAATAAACAGACTTCTACAAGAGTGCCTGGAGTATTCAAACTAATCCTGGGAGAGGGCCTTGAGCTCAGCCTTACTGGTGCAAAGGAGAAAGAAAACCACCTTTCTGAGATAGAAACACATGTAGACACTAGCATTTTCTTCTCTGATTCTCACCCAGGGGAGCCTGAAATTCCTACTGCACTAATGCAGAAATGAGGTGAGGTTGGGGATTTTTTTCCTCCAGTGCCTTCAACCTAAGGCCTCATGCATGCTAGGCATGCACTCCCCCATCCAGCCACAACCTAATCCCTCTTTATTTTTTTATTTTGAAATAAGGTCTCTCTAAGTTTCACAGGCTGCCTCTGGCCTCCAATTCCTGATCCTCCTGCCTCAACCTCTTGAGTTGTTGGGATTACAGGTGGGTACCACAGAGCCCAGCGAGGGGTTACTTTTAAAAATCCTAGAGTAGGTGGAGGGCCTGCAGCTGTAGCCCTGTGGCATCTGATCCCGTCAGATCTCGGAAGCTAAGCAGGGTCAGGCCTGGTTAGTACCTGGATGGGAGACTGTCTGGGAACACCAGAAGCTATAGGCTTGGGAGAAGGACTTGGCAAGCCCCTCCCAAAAATCAATCTGCCATTGAAAACCCTATGAATAGCAGAGAAGCACTGACAATAGTGTTTCCCCTGTTGTAGAGAGGGTCGCTATGAGTCGACTCAACGGCACCTAACAACAACAACAAAGAGTAGGTGGGGAGCATATGCCTAGCATTTTACCTACTTTAGGATCACTTAAGCCCAGGAGTTTGAGACTAGCTTGGGCAACACAGCAAGTTGAGACCTATCAACAAACACCCCAGGACAAGTACTAGTATTAGCAGGTTTAAGGGTGCTGGATGGCCCATATTACCATCTACCCTGAGGAGTTCCCTTTCTCCAGACCTCCACTCTGGAGAGGCTGGGTCTTTGTCTCAGTCACTAGAAAGAATCTCAGGATGAAGAAAAGAAGTGAAGCAGAGTTTTGAATTTATTAGATAAAGTATAAGAGATAGATAGTACATGCTTCAGAGTGAGCGTGGGTGCCTAGACAGAGGGGCACCTGGTGTCTTCACATTGACTATATATATGTATGATTTGGGGTTTTTGAAGTTATATTGCTCAAAGGGGTCCCGGTGGGTGCCCAACATAGATTTACAGATCGGAAGAGGAGCATTGTTAAAATGCCTAGATTGGGATGTTGTTGTTAGGTGCCACTGAGTCCGTGTTTGACTCATAATGATCCTACATACAATAGGTGAAGCACTATTGTCCTGCTTCTCTGCTATTAATAGGGTTTTCAATGGCTGATTTTGGGGAGTGGGTGGCCTGGTCCTTCTCCCAAGCCTACAGCACCTGGTGTTCCCAGGCTGTCTCCCATCCAAGTACTAACCAGTCCTGACCCTGCTTAGCTTCTGAGATCTGATGGGATCCACTGCCACAGTGGTAAGGCTGCAGGTCAGATTGGAATAGTGGAGGAAATTCCTACTGTATCTAGTCTTAAGGAAATTACCTAGGTCTGTTAACTTTAATTATAGTCCATAATCTGGTTTGGTGAGATTCTCAGGGAAGTGCTGGCTCTTTTATGTAGGCAGTTCTCACAGCTGCTTTTTCTCTTTTGATTGTGCTCACAAGGTCAGCTGATAAAACCCAATCCAGATCCCAGAATGAGAGAAGCCCTTTACTTCCCATGCTCCCGCCCCCCCCCCCCCCGCCCCGCCATCTTCCTTGTCTTTCTATCCTGCCTTATTAGGACCCACAGCACCTTCATCCGTGGTTTGAAGACCCCTCCCTACGGTCTCTCTGGACGAGCGCCAGCGTTTCAGCCCTTGGCACAAGCTCAGACACTCTCTTGTCCATTGAGTCCCTTCTGGAATACTTATCTTTGGTTTGGGATGATGCAAAAACGTATAGGCTCAGTCCTGCCTCTCCTGTGCAGCCTCCTCTCCTAAACTGCCTTCGGCTTTGTACCCTCGATCCAGAGCCTTGCAAAATAGCCGAACTCTTTGCTGCCTTTGCCCTAGTGAACAATCAAAGGCTGCGTGGCTGCCGAAGGAAGTTCGAAAAAGGACGTGGGTTTTTTGCGAGGGATTAAATCAGCAACACTGGCGATGGGTTATAGGATGCAATCAGCAGAGCCTGCGAGTTACCGGGGCCGAGAATCCGGGTTGGATTTTTGCATCCGAGGCTCCCGGCTCTCGCGGGCAACGCTCAGCAGGGCCTTCCAGCCTGCACGCGACATGCAAGGGCTCGGGACTGTGGGTCCCCACGCAATAGCGGCACGGCGCGTGCAGCCTCCAGCAGACCATTTGCAGACGCCGTTCCCCCCCCTCCCCGCCTCCCGGCCCCGCGGCCCCACCCCGCGGCGGCACCCGGCCTCCGCCCGCGGCTCCTCCATCTCCCCCTCCCTGACCGGCCTCCGCCTGGCGTGAATGAGCTGCTCAGCTCTCAATGGAGCCACCGGGGGCTCGGCCGGCCGCGGCCCCGGAGCGGGGCGCCGCCCCCGTGCCGCCTCCCTCGGCCCCGCCCTCCCGTCGCCGCCGCTGAGGAGCCGGGCGGCCGCGCCGCGCAGGTCCCGGCCGGGCGGCCTCGAGGCGCCGCGCGCGGCGGGCAGCGGCGGGCGGGAGGCGGCGGCCCACGCTCGCGCCGCTTCCTCCTGAGCCCGCGGGCGCTCGCGCTAGGTCTCGCCGCCCGCCCGGCGCAGAGGCGGCGGCCGCGGTCTTCCTGCGCGCGGAGGCGGCGTCGCGGCCCCGGCCCCGGCATGCGCGGGGCGACGCGGGGCTGCTGAGGCCGCGCCCGGGCTCCCGCGCCCTTGCTCGCGGGCCGCTCGCGGGATGGAGCCGGCGGCCGCGCCCCGGCCCGACATGGCGCCGGAGCTGACCCCGGAGGAGGAGCAGGTACGCGGCCGCAGCGGGTGTGGGAGGCCACGCCGGCCGCCGGGCCGCTCCTCCCGCCCGGCGCTCGCGGCTTCCGGCCCCGGCGCCGCCTCCCGTGGCGCTGAGCCCCGCGCGGGCCCCCCACTTCCCAGGCGCCGCCTGGCCCGGCCTTCCCCGTGGGTCGGGTGTGCGGGGCCGCCGAGTGCGGGAGGGCGTCGGGCGGCACCGCCGGCGCGAGGTCCCGGGTCCCGGGCCGTCGGTCCCGCAGGGCTGCGCTGGCTGCCAGGCGCGGTCCCGAGCGGCCCCGGCCTCGACCCCGCTCTGCACCCGGGGCTGGGCGCCCTGTCCGCACCCCGCCCTCCTCGCCGCCCGTCTCCATCTTCCCGAAGCCCGCACTGAGCCCCATTGTCCCTTGAAGCCTGTGACCTTCAGCTCGGAGGGTGGGGAGAGGTGGTCTGCGGCGTCGTTTGGGGGGCTCCGGTGGGGAGGAGCCCCGGCCCTCAGAACTTTGCCTCCCACGTTCCAGCCGTGGGAAGGTCTGCTGGGTGGTACCGGGACCCCAAAGGCCTTTGCCATCTCTTCCTGGGCACTGCCTGGACTCAGCCCCAGCTGTGCTCAGATGGAGCCATCGTCTGCTTCTGTGTTAAAAAAAATAAAGAAAAGGAAAAGGTGAGCCCTGCTGGCAGCTCATCCGAGCTTTCCAGCCTTTGTTCCCAATGTCCATTTTGCTTGCACCGTCTCTAGTGGGCAGAACAGTCTGGTTTTACAAACTAGTACTGGTTAAATGGGCTTCAGACTTGGTTTTTAAAAGCCCTTGAATTTTCTCCTCCTTTGTCGTGATGACGTTTTTCATATTTGACCTCAGACCACAGTCTTGCCTCTTGATGGTTTGAGATAAAATCAGCATGGGAAGGAAATAAAAAAATTTTGTTTTGTACAAGCAGTGGTAACGTTTTAGTAACTGCAGTTAGGGGTTATTAAAACGTTAGTCAGACCCTTCTGCAAGCGGGGTGGCTAAGGAGCCCATTCTGCCAGATCTGGGGAAACAATTCAGTACTCTAATGCGTTATATATAATGTGTTAGGTTGGTTACCTTCATACCTTCCACACACTTTCATTATTTTTACCCTCATTTCCAAAATGTTCTTAAGATGAGTAGATTTCTGTTGCTACATATATCATGGTGTAGATCAGTTTTTTTGTTTGTTTTTGTTTTTTAACAGTGCTAGGGATTGAACCAAGGGCTTTGGGTGTGCTGGACAGGCACTCTACCACTGAGCTACGGCCCCAGATTTCAGTGCAATTCTTATTTATCAATCTTTTTCTCCTACAAGATTGTAGGCCCCTAGAGGGCAGGGCCTTGCATCCCTGTATCTCTTATGTACATAGTAATCAGGGCTACCTATATTGTCTGAATCTCAGAAGAAGCTGAACATCCAACACCCATTCTTGATTTATTTTTCATTCTGGATTTATTTATATCTATTTATTTATTGATTGATATCCTTATGTTTTTTGAGACAGGGTCTCATGCTCAGGCTGGCCTCAAACTCCAGATCTTCCTGCCTCATTCTTCTGAGTGCTGGGCTTGTAGGCATGGGCCACTCTGGCTTTTATTTCTAATTTAATTTAATTTAAATTATTTTTGCAGCACAGGGGGTTTGAACCCAGGGCTTTTGGTATGCTAGGCATGTGCTCTACCACTGAGCTACATCCCCAGTGTCATTCTTGATTTTTAATAAAATTTTGTTAATCTAAGAATAGGAACAATTTTCCATAACTGGATACTGCTGGTCTCTAAGAAAATCAGCGCAACACTATTTTTTTTTTTTTTTTTTTAGTTTAATGACCCTAATTGCCTTCATTATTGATTCTAGAATCAGACAACCCTTCATTCCATAAAAAAAGAATTAGTGCTCCTGTGGGCTGAGCAGGAGAGCTTGGTTTTATAGACAGAGCTGGAGAAAAATACAAAAGAAAAAAAAACAGTGGATTGTTTTCAACATTATTCTATTTTATCCAAAGTTATTATGTTTTATTATTTTTTTTGTTTTGTTTTTTTGAGACAGGATCTCACTCTGTAGCCCAGACTAGACTTGAATTTATGATTCTCCTGTTGATTTTAAAGGGGCAGATCTCTTTTTTTCATCTTTTTCCTGTTGGGTCAGTCAGATTTGAAGTTTCTGTTTCTAAGAAATAAAGGCATCAGTATTCTACAAAAGTGGCATTAGATGGCAAATTAAAAATTTAAAACTGAGAAGAGTAAACATTAAAGTGTTAAGTGTTTCTTCTTAATAATGCTTTTTTTCTGCCTACAAAGTGCCGGATTTTCTACAGGCATTTCATAATATTGAAGCACAAACATAAAAGCAGCATAATTGTAATTATGATAATGCCTGGGATTCTCATATTTTAGTTTGATATCACATAAGAGAACTCTTCTTGTATGCGGGGGTTGAACCCAGAGCCTCTCATACTTTGCAAGTGCTCCACCACTGGGCTGCACCCACAGCCCATTTTTATGTTTTATGAGACAGGCTCTTGCTAAGTTACACAGGCTGCCTCTGGTCTTCAACCTACTATCCTCTTGCTTTTGCCTCTGGAGTTGCTGGGATTACAGGTGTGTGCCATCGTGCCCAGCTAAGAGAACTCTTTAACTATTAAAAATTAAATTTTTTTTCTACATTTTTAAATTTTTTTGAAAATTGTAGTTGAGGCTGCCCTGGGACTTGCTATGTAGCCCAGGCTGGCCTCAGATTTACAGTGATCCTCCTGCCTCAGCCCCCAAGTGCTGGAGTTACAGGTGTTTGCCACCACACCCAGCTTTTACAATTTCTTTAAAATATTTAAATGGTAGCAAATCTGTGTCAGTCTTACCAAAGGGATTGTCATGGGGAAGAATACATTCATTGTACTGTCTCTTTTCTCAAACCATTTTTGGAACTCATTTTGAATTGATTTTGAAGTTTGTGGCAGAATCTTTGGAATATCTCAAGTGTTGGAAAATTTTTGTACTTTTGAGAATTTGGAAACCAAAACCTTTTGGAACCCTATTTGATAAGCACATAGGAGATTGTACTAGATTAACACATTTTGGGGCATGTCTCAACTTGATGACCCCTAACAACAATGACAAAAGGCCCTTTTTGGCATGTGTGAATTTCCTTATGGCTGTTTCTGATGCAGGGCCCTCCTGAGTGGTACCTCCATCAATCCAGTCATACCAATCAGAAATCTTCCTGGGCATTTTGCTGTCCCTTGGCCCGTTTACACAGTGTATTATCCGTTTCCCTGAGTATCTCTTGAATTCATCAGCTTCCTTCCACAACCACCACATCACCACCTCCCCCAGTCCAAACTGCAGTGCATATCCTGACAGTCTCACTTCCTTTCTGGGCCGTATGTATTCCAGAAGCCTAAGTCATATTGCAGCTCTGATTGCATTTTCCCCTCACCCTGCCTGCCTGCAAAATAAGCATTCAGAAGATTCATAAGACCTTGTAGTGTTTTTTTTTTTTGTTTTTTGTTTTTTTTTATGGTTCCTGGGTTTGAATCCAGGGCCGTATACATGTTGGACAAGTGTTCTACCACTGAGCTACACCCCCAGCCACTCCTTTAACTGCTTTTCCTTGTTCTTGGGAGCTTGTGTAGCTTACAAGTAGTTGGTTCACATACTTCATCTCTGCTCCAGGCACACTAGTGTATGGCCTTGTATTCTTGCTATGTTTCCTCTTGCTGTAGGGTCGGTCTTTGCAGAAGCTGCTTTTCTCTGTCTGGAAACACCTCACATATTGAACTCCTTCCTTACCTTTCATCTCTTAGCTTTCACTTCCTTGGGGAGGATATTCCTTGACCTTCTCAGTGACCTTACATCTCTGTTGCTGGCTGTCATTTAGCTGACCTACCTGTCACTTATCACAAGTTTATACTCACTTGTGTGATTTCATGACTGATAAGCTTCAGGAAGGGCTGGGGTTTAGCTCAGTTGGTGGAGTGCCACTCTCTGATCTCTGAGGGCCCGGGTTCTATCCCCAGCACTGCAAAAATGGGAGAAGGATGTGGCAGCCCACTCCCGAAACAATCCCTAAACATTTAGCCATTGAAAATCCCATGAGGGTTGCTATGAGTCCACTGGTACTTAATGGACATTCAGGAAATACTTGTGGAATTAATGAAGAGTAGTTCTGATATTATACAGATGGTTTCAGTTCCTTTCAGAGTGGCTTATACAAATAAAGATGTTGCTGGCTAGGCAGGAGTGGTGGTCCATGTCTGTAATCCCAGCACTGGGACAGGCTCAGGCAGGACGGTCATTTGAACAGGTCTAAGACCACCTTGTATAGCAAGGAGACCTTGTCTCCAAAAAAAAAAAAAGAAAGAAAAAAAATGCAAAGAATGCATAATGTACACTTTATGCAAGAGATTGTGATGAAATTATTACAAAAAATTTGTTCCTTGATAGGCATGATAGTGTGTACCTCTGATCCCAGCAACTCTGGAGGCTGAGACAGGAGAATCTTGAGTTCAAGGCCAGAAGCAGTTTTCATAAATTAGTGAGACTGTCTCCAGATAAAAAAAATTAAAAGTGGGATGGAGGTGCAGCCCAGTGGTAGAGCATTTGCAAATTATGTGTGAGGCCCTGGGTTCAGCTCACCATTTCAGGTTAGCCAGAATTACAGTAAGATTTTCTTTTCTTTGTATGAGAGAAGTAATTACTTTTTTCTTTGTGTGTGTGGTACTGGAAGATTGAACCCAGGTCCTCACACATGTCTTGAAAGTGCTCTACCACTGAGCTGCACCTCTGGTCCATGTTTTACTCTTATTTTGAGACAGGGTCTCACTAAGTTATGCAAGCTGCTTCTGGCCTAAAAATTGAGATCTCCTGTTTTGGCCTCCCAAGTCTCTGGGACTACAGGCTTATACCAACGCACCTGGCCAAGAAACAACAGGGTCTCATTAAGTTAAGCGGGCTGCCTTGGCCTTGAACTTGTGGCCCTCCTACCTCTGCCTCGTAAGTAGCTGGGATTATAGATGAGTTATCTTGCCCCTGGAGCCTAGTTTCTTTATTTTAATTAATTAATATTTTTTAAAATTTAAATTTATTTCTTTATTTTTTTGAGCTAGAGTCTGACTATGTAGCCTAAGGGTCTGGTCTCAAGATTACCTCCTGCCTGTGCTTTCTGAGTAGCTGGGATCACAAGTCTGTGCCACTAACCATGGCTCTATTTTATTGTATTTTTTATTTTATGAGACAGTGTCTCACTGTGTAGCTCAGGTCAGCCTGTAACTCATTGTGTAGCCCAGGTGGGCCTCAAACTCAAGGTGATCCTCCTACTGCAGCATCAGGAGTGCTGGGATTACAGGCGTGTGCCACCATGCCTAGCTAGTTTCTTTAAAGTTGTTGCAACAAATAACCCACTAATACTTATTTTCAAAGTGTCTAAAGAAAAGTCTTATTTTATTTATATATTTTATTTATCTATCTGGGGTGCTGGAGATGGAACCCAGGGCTTTGTGCCTGCTAGGCAGGTGCTCCGCCTCTGAGCTATAACTCTGGCCTGAAAACTCAGAGTTCGCGTTATTCAGAGTGCATAATATTGAAAGGGTTAATGAGAAAATTCATGAAGAGCACTTAGTCTAGTGCTTACACACTAAGCAATCTGGAAAGTTAGCCACTATGATGTTCCTTGTCTTTGAATAGTGAACTTTTTGGTTTAAATTAGCTTAAACCAGTCCCAAGGAGGAAAAATATTTGCATTTACTCTAGGGACCATCGCTTAGTGTGGATTTTCATGAATGCCAGAGAGTTGTTACCTTACATCTTACTAGTGTAGTTTTCAGAGAGCGATTTTAATTCCATGTTGTGATTTTTATTTTATAGTGGATTCTTTTGTTTGTTTGAGACGGGGTCTCACTATTTAGTCTTGGCTGGCCTAGAACTGGCTGCATAGCCAAGGCCGGCCTTGAATTGACAATGCTCCTGTCTTAGCCTTCTGAGTGAGTGCGGAGATCAGGCTTTACTACCATGTTCAGTTCTAATGGAGTTTTAAAGTTAAAACTTTATAACTTCTATAAAGTGTACTTCAGAGATTTTTGGCAGTTTTCCCAATGGCAGGGGTTTTGTCCTACTTGTAGTCAAGAACTTCCTCTTTCCCACAGTCTTACATGTTTTGAGCTAAATGTCATCTGTCCCCCCGGAAATAACCAGGCACCAAAGACTAAATGATTCATGATGATACATTGAGGCCTCCCAGAGAGGGAAAGGAGAAGGAAAGGTGAAGACTTCTCCGTATTTTCATTACTGCAATTACTGATTTTGTAACTTGCAGTTAGGCAAAATGTCATCTGGATGTGAGAATTTTAGTCTTAAGATTTCGGAGCATGAGTCTTGTGAATATTAAGGAACCTAAGTTTTTCCCAGGAATGGACCTTCTACTATTTAATTAATTGAAAAGTAAAGTAGATCTTCTTTTATAGAACAGAGCTGAGTTATTTTAAACAAGTGAAAGTTAAGATACGTTGTGGTTGGGCATGGTGGGACTTGTGAGGCTGAGGCAGGAAGATTTTGACTTAAAGGCATGGGCTACGTAGGGAGACCCTGTGTCAAAAAAGCCAAAACAATAACAACAACAACAAAAAAAAATTGTGGGTTTGAATCTAATTTTCTGACTTTATGCCTTTATTGTCTTGGAAAAGACATAGTAGTATTGAGGTACTTCAGTGGTACAGCATGTGCTTAGCATGTGTGAGGCCTGGGGGAAAAAGCAATAACAACTACGATTATGGAATTATTATTTTTGTCTGTTTTTTTTTTGTTGTTGTTGTTGTTGTTTGGGGGCAGGTTTTTATCATGTAGCCCAGGCCCAGGCCACCCTGGAACTCACTATGTAGACTAGGCTGGCCTCAAACTTGCATTGATCCTCCTACCTCAGCCTCCTGATTTCTGGGATTATAGGCGTGCACCACTATGCCTGGTTTATGGAATTATTCTAAAACCATAATTTGTTCCCAGAATTGATGGGCAGGTTCTAGGCAAGTACACTATCACTAAGCTATATCCCCAGTCTAGTGGGCAGATTCTACAGAGAGCCATCTATGACCTTAGGACTGTAGTGCCTAGGGACATTAGTCCATTAATTCCTTGTTCTTGCTTAAACACCTAGCTAATCTTTACCTTTCCTTTTGTTTTAATATATATATACATATATTATTATGACAGATCATATAACATTCATGGTAATACATGTATTCGTGATAGCATCATTATTACAATCAGTCTTTAAAAATGAGCTTTTACAAATTCTCTACAATGAAGCTGCCCCCATGTGTCTGTCAGCTTGTTGTGCTGTGGGGTCTTGTGTGTTTCAGTGATACTGAAAGTTATGCCACCAGTATTTCAGATACCAGCGGTGCTACCCATGGGACAGGTTTCAGTTGAACTTCCAGACTAAGACAGACCAGGGAAAAGGAACTGGCAGCCCATTCCCAAAACAATTGTTACATGCTGTCAAGTCAGGTTTGACTCATAGTAAGCCTATGTACAACAGAATGAAACACTCCCTGACGCTGTGCCATGCCCAGCACCATGTCAGTGCTTCTCTGCTATTCATAGAGTTTTCAATGGCTGATTGTTTTGGGATTGTTCTCAGAAGTGGGCTGCCACATCCTTCTCTGGTTTTTGCGGTGCTGGGAATTGAAGTTAGGGCTTCAGAGAGAACAGAGCTGCACTCTATCAACTGGGCTAAACCCTACCCCTTGAAATAATTAGCCATTGAAAACCCTATGAATAGCAGAGAAGCACTGTCAAATACAGTGCCAGAAAATGAACCCCCCCCCCCCAGGCTGGGAGGCATTCAGAAGACAACTGGGAAAGAGTTGCTTCCTCAAAGTAGAGTCAACATTAATGATGGGAGTGGAGCTAACGCCCTGGAGACCACCACTTGCTGATGTGGCAAAACAATGGTTACAACAATGATGCAAGCAAAAAGATTGTGTGCATGGCACAGTGTTGGGTAATGTTTGGTTCTATTGTACATAGGGTCACTAGGCGTTGAACCTGACTGATGGCACTGACCAGAAACATCTAAAATGAAGCTGGATCTTGTGGTACACGCCAGTAATCCCAGCTACCCAGGAGGCTGAGGCAGGATAGCAGGTTTTAGGTCAGAGGTATCCTGCACAACCTTGTGAGACTGTGTCAAATATGAAAAGTAATATGGGGCTGGCAGTGTGGCTCAGTTGTGGAACATTTACCTAGCATGTGCGAGGCTCTGGGTTCAACCTACAGTACTGCAGGGAAAAAAAAAGTGAGAGAGAGAGGAAAAAAAAAAGATTCCCGAAAAGGACCATGTGTTTCTTTTAGAATTAAAAACATTTTGTAGCCTGGTGTGGTGGTGCACACCTGTAATCCCAGCACTCAGTACATGGAGGCAGGAGGATTGCAAGTTCGAGGCCAGCCTGAGCTACATCGAGAGTTCAGGCTAGCATTGGCTACATAGCGAGACCCTGTTTCAAAACCACCAAAATAAATAAATAAATAAAAATAATTTTTTTTTGGTAAAAAGCACTCTATGCTCTCTATATATTTACATTATAATGTTAAGTGTTAAAATCCTAGTATTTACGATTAATGCAAACTTGTCCTTTTTTGGGGGGGCTATGCTGGGGATCTAACCCAGGGCCTTACAAATGCTAGGCAGGGGCTCTACCACTGAGCTACATCCCCAGCCTAAACCTGTCCTTTTTTAAACAAAAAGATTTACAAGTAAAATTTTGGCCTTTTGGGATGTGGATTTGATGAGTCTTAAGTAGACTTCAGGAATCCCTGCCTTCCTGTGTAGCTCTCTGCATTTTATTTAATATTTCTGAGTCTGTTTTGTTGTCTTTCTTTAAGGAGCTTTTTGGAGATCTGCCAAAATTAAATAAGTAAAATCCCTGGTAGTTACAAAATGCTCAGTAAATACTAGTGATAATAGTATTCTTGCCCTCCACTCCACAGGAAATAACTTTATTTTTTCACATAAGGAAAGAAGAAAAAATGAAGACTCTGACTCTGTAGCACTGAAATCAAATATTTTGTGATAGCCTAAGAATTCCAAATCAAATATTTTGTGATAGCTAACAGTTACTGGGTTGAGAATGTAGCTTAGTGGTAGCATGCTTACCTAGGATGACCTTGGCTCTGGTTTTATTCCCCACCACCACACACACACAAGCTGGATGCCATGGCACACACTTGTAATCCAGCAACTCAGAAGGCCAAAGCAGGAAGATCTTGAGTTCAAGGAAGGCCCAAGGCAGCCTGCACAACCAAGATCCTGTCTCAAAATGAAAAACAAAAAGGGGTTGGAGATGCAGCTCAGTTATACATTTGCCTAGCATGCAAGAGGCCCTAGGTTCAACTTCCTAGTACTGCTAAAAAAAAATTCTGGTAGTTTCAAGATTGGTCCTTTGCTCCACACATTGAGTATTTATTCAGGGAAGTGTCCATAGGGCTGGGGATGTAGCTCAATGGTAGAGCATTTGCCTAGGATGCACAGGTCCTTGGGTTCAATCGCTAGTACCACAAAACAAAACAAAAAACAAGTATGTATCCCCAAATACAGATTTCAACAATTAACTTCACATACTGAAAAGCCCACTCTAAAACTGCTTTGTAGTGAAACCATCATAGAGTACACAAATGAGCTCTACTCCCAGGCTTCCCAGAGGCTTTTAGAGATGGAGGAATTTTACATGATATGCAGATCTCCATGAGTCCTGCCATGGCCTGATAATGTGGTGTCATTTTTGTTTCCCTTCCAAATATTTCTGAGTGTTGCTAGGAAGTGTCTCTGTTCCTCCATTGAGTGAGGTGATTTTGTATCAAGTCCCTTTTTGGTTTCAAGTTAATGTGAACTGAGAGGAAATTTTTAAAGATCGGAAGTAAAAATCTGGCTCGTGATTCATTTAGCAGTCATTTATTGTGTGTCGCTATGAGCCAGGTCCTTGTTCATGATGAATTGGGAACGCTCTGTCCTTGAGGAATCGCCCTATAGTTTTCTTTTAAGCAGTACTTGAATTGTAGGGTCTCTTCCAAGGAAGAGGAACTATTACTTGCAGTGAGGGCAAAGATTGACTCTGTATCCTGTATTATGAATTCCAGATATGTTTACTGAAGAATGGGTAAAACTATTGAAATCACTTATTTTTCATGAAATGGGTAGTATTGTATCATATAAGCATGATATGCAGATGCATTGAGAAAGTTAGGAGAAAGCAGCTCAGGGACTCAAACTCATCTGACAAGGGCAGTGCTTTCTCAGGTGTGCTTTACCTGTGTGTTTCTGTATGTGATACCTGTATACCCATATACCAGAGACAGCTGTCCTTTGCTGTTGTGGCTTTGACATTTCTGGTTTCCCTGCTGAGCTGTGGCTACACTGTTCCTGGTTATTCATTGTTCCTGAAGTGTAAATGCCTGTTATACACTTATTTATAAGAGAAATTACATGCTTTAATGGGGATAGTGAAATTGGGGCTCATGTAGATCTTTGTACCCTCAGGATGTGAGGTATGCTCCTTACCTTTATAAAAACCATTTGGGCCGGGCGTGGTGGCGCACGCCTGTAATCCCAGCGGCTCGGGAGGTGGAGGCGGGAGGATCGCAAGTTCGAGACCAGAGGCAGTCTGCGTAATTTAGTGAGACCCTGTCTCAAAAAGTGAAAAAAAAAAATGGGCTGAGGTGCAGCTCAGTGGTCCAGCACTTGTAGAGCATGCAGGCGCGAGGCCCTGGGTTCAACCCCCAGTACCTCAAAAAAAAAACAAAAACAAAAACCATTTGGACTGGGCACAGTGGCACCTACCTGTAATCCCTGTTACTTAGGAGGCTAGAGGCAGCCTGAGCAAATAAAGTGAGACCCTGTCTCAAAATTTAAAAACGGAAAGGAGAGGCTCTGTGGATGCAGCTCAGTGCTAGAGCACTTGCCTATTCATGTATGAGGCTCTGGGTTCAACCTCTAAGTACTGAAAAAAGAAACAAAAACAAACAAAAGCCAGGCACAATGGCACATGCCTATAATCCCAGCGATTCAGGAGGCAGAGGCAGGGGGATTGCAAGTTTGAGGCCAGAGGTAGCCTGTGTAACTTAATGAGACCCTGACTCAAAATACAAAAAAAATGGCCTAGGGGTACAGCCCAATGGTAAGGTGTTTGCAAAGTATGTGTGAGGCCCTGGGTTCAATCCCTAAGTACTGCCAAAAAAGCCACCACCACCACCCCACCAACAACAAAAGAAACCCAGTCAGAGCTGGGATGTGGTGGCCCACATCTGTAATTCTGGCTCTCAGCTGAGGCAGAAGTACCCCAAGTTTAAGTCAGCCCGGGTACTTAGCAAGACCCTGTCTCAGAAACAAACAAGTTGTGCACAGTGACGCACGTCTGTAATCCCAGCCACTCAGGAGGTGGATGCCGGAGGATCACAGGTTGGGGGCCAGAGACATTTTGCATAATTTAGTGAGACCTTGTGTCAGAATACAAAGTAAAAAGTGGGCTGGGGGTATAGCCCAGTGGTAGAGCCCTTGCAAAGTATGTGTGAGGCCCTGGGTTCAGCTCCCAGTACTGGGGGAAAAAAAAAACAACAACACTAAAACAAAAAGATTGGGGTGGGGTTGTAACTTGTAGCTCAGTGGTAGTAGTGTATGCTTGGCATGCTGGAAGCCCTGGGTTTGATTCCCAGCACTGAAACAAACGAGGAAAAACCCACCCAAGACAACCCATCTTTAGTCATTGTCTTTTTCTTTTTTGAGTCTGGATGTTGCTGTGTAGCCCAGGTTAGCCTTGAATTTGAGATTCTCGTGCTTCAGCCCAGGAGTGCTGGGATTACAGGTGCCCACCCCCGCCCCCAACTCCATGCCTTTAGTCATCTGTGTGTAGAGTTTAATCTTTCAACTGCTGTGGGCACACCTGCCTATCAAGACCTGGGTTGAGACTATTGTTTCTTAATTTGCTTTTATTTCTTCACTTTGCCCATGCTTTTGTCTATATTTAAGTTAGAAGCTTTCTTGTTCAACTCTTACAGAGTGTAAAAAACTTGAGGAAGAAAATTCTTCCCTGAAAAAGGTGTAATTTTCCTGCTCATTTTTACTTTCTGAAACTTCCAAATTTTCTCTTTCTTAGAATCATAAGAAAAGAAAAGGATACTGAGTGAAAGCCCAGAAACCTTGAACATAATACATGACCCAATAAAAGTTTTATTTAGGAATGTCCATTTGCCTCACTAAGGAGACTAGCTCTTCCATGCCTGGAAAATTCCAAAAGTGAAGACAAAATGTATTTCTGGCTAAGACCGAGACTTAAAAGTGATGTAGCTAGCAAGATTAAAATATACAGAATTTTCCAATTCTTTTTTTCTTTCTTTCTCCCCCCCCCCCCCCCCCCCCCGCATTGCATTGCTCCGATCCGATTCCAGGGCCTTCCTTGTGCACACTAGTAAATGATCTACCACTGAGCCACATCTCCAAATCTCTAGTGTGTTTTCATGTTCAGAAATAGACCTTTTTAGATTGGGATTCCAAATGTTTTGGAGAAACCATTTCACATCTCTGGAACTGAATGCCAAAAAGAATTTTGTTGTTGTGTTGTTGCTTATGGGTAAAACTTAGCATTGTCATGTAATTAAGTTATCAGACACATTTTTAAAAAATTGAAAAGCATCCTTTTTTCCCCCTTTAGTTATCCAAAGCATCATTTTGTTTCTTAGTTGACATTGAGCTAGAGAAATGCTAGCCTTGGAGATGCTTTTGTAAGAAAATTAGAAGTCCCTGGGAACTTGTGTTTTGAATGGAGCTGCTCGAACTATTTGAACTTAGAAACCAGTCTGAACTTCTGAGCTGGGTGCGGTGGCGCATGCCTGTAATCCCAGCGGCTTGGGAGGTGGAGGCAGGAGGATCTCAAGTTCAACGAAACCAGAGGCAGTCTGTGTAATTTAGCGAGACCCTGTCTCAAAAACTGAAAAAATGGGCTGGGGTACAGCTCAGTGGTCCAGCACTTGCAAAGCATGCAAGAACAACGCCCTGGGTTCAACCTCCAGTACCACAAAAAAAGAAAGAAAGCAAGAAAGAAACCAGTCTGAACTTCTGAGTGTTGCCACGCTATCCTTTTAGTGGTACAAGTATTGCTAAGAGCCCACTTCAAAACCTGTGATAATAATCATCACGATGCACTACCTACTAGGATGCCTATAATTTAAAACAAAAACAAAACAGAAAATAACAAGTGTTTCTGTTGCTGGGGCGCGTGTAAAAAGTACAGCTGTTGTGGAAATCAGTTTGGTGGTTTGTCAAAGGATTAAACATAAAACTATGATATGACCTAGAAATTGTTCTGCTAATTATATATCTAAAAGAATTGAAGGCAGGGCCCTGAAGAGATACTTGTCTACCTATGTTCATCACGTCATTATTTTCAATAGCCAAGAGGTGGAAGCCACTCGAGTGTCCATCAGCAGGTGAACAGATAGACAAAGTATGGTTTGTGCATACAATGGGATATTACTTAGCTTTAGAAGAATCCCATTGTGGTGTATGCTACACAGTAGGTAGAAACATTGTGCTTCCCGAGAAAGCAAGACACAGGAAGACAAGTGTTGTCTGATTCCACTTACGTGAGGACCTACAATAGACAAATTCATACAGACAGAAAGGAGAATACCAGGGGCTGAGGGAAGGTGGGAAAGGAGAGGTACTGTTCAATGGGAATAGAATTTTTGGCTGGGGATGATGAAAACGTTTCGGATATTGGTAATAGTGATGTTTACACAACTCTTGTGAATGGGTTCAATGCCACTGAATTGTACACTTAGAAATGATAAATATTGATACATACATACATATATATAACCACAGTTTCAGAAAATGGCTAGATACTGTTTTAAGTGCTTCACGTTTTAATTCAGTTAGTGAGAAATGCAGCTTTGAGCCAAAGGAAATGAAAGAGGTGTTACCTCCACTTCTAGTTTGTCTGCTGTTCCTGAGCTGAGACTGTCTTACAAAATATAAAATACCACTTCTTCCTGGCTTCCTCCTTCCCTCCCTTTCTTTTCTTTCCCTCTCTCTCTTTTCCTTCCTCCCTACCTTCCTTCCTTCCTTTTCTTCCTTTCCTTTCCCTCCCTCCCTGTCTCCCTCCCTTCCTTCCTTTTACTTTCTTTTTCTTTCTTTTCTCCTTCCTTTTTTCCTTCCATCCTTCCTTTTCTTTCTTGCATCTCATCTCACTATGTAGCCCAGGCTAGTCTTGAACCCACAGTCTTCCTGCCTCGGCCCTCTAGTGGTAGAATTATAGGTGTCTTCCACAATAGCCAGCTCCAAAATATGTCTTTTTGGTAACAGAATGTGTCTTACGTTATTAACTTGTTAGTATGGGAATTATCATCTATTTCAAACATCTGAATATTTTTCCTGTGAGAGCTAATCGAGGTCTGCTCTGTAGGAGAATAAAGTATTTGTTTGAGCCATGTGTGGTGGCACATGCCTGTAATAACAGTACTCCTGAAAAGGAGGAAGGATAAGAAGTTCAAGGCCATCCTGGGCTAGATAGTGACGCTGTCTTAAACCAACCAACCAATAAACAAACAAAAAATGAAGCGTGGTGGTGTATCCCTGTAATTCCAGCAACTCAGGAGGCTGAAACAGGTGATCACAAGCTGAAGGCCAGAGACAGCCTGTGTAACTTAACAGAGACCCTGAATCAAAATAAAAAGTAAAACATGGGCGGAGAGTGGGTGTAGCTTGGTGGTAGAGCACTTGCAAAACCACGTGTGAGGCCCTGGGTTCAGCCCTCCATTACCAAAAGAAACCTTGAAAAAAAAAAGCCAGATAAATAGAAAGTTTTCTTTATAGGACAAAGCACTAAATGTTTTAATATAAATGGACCTGTGTATACAGCATCTTCCTCAGCCCTCTCCCAGCATGGTTCTGGGAATGACTTGAAATACCATTGAGATGGAAGAGTGGCTTTCAAAGTGTGGTCCCTACAGCAGCAGCAGCATCTCCTGGAAGCTTGTTGACACTACAGATTTTCAGGACTCACCCCAGTCCTGCTGAATCAGAAGTGCTTGGAGGTGAGATCCAGTGATCTGTATTTTACCAGGCCTACAAAAACGCACGCTCAGAGTTTAAGAAATAGTGATCCAGTGTGCTGGAGTGCTGGTCAAGGAACCATCTAGAGATAAGTTTAGGCATTCAGGTCCACTTTGGGAAGGCAAGTTCTAGATTTATAAATTGGCTTTGGAACTACATATAAAGCTGGTCTGATCTGGATAGAAGTCCCAAGAATAACTTGATTCTTGACTAGAACTGTGCTGACCCTTGGGAGGGGAACAGCAAAGCAGTTTTTGAAGACTAGCATTGATCATGGTCTCTCTCTCAGCTAAAGAAGAGCAGAGCCTCCATCCTCTTGAGAAACAGCAATGGAAACAAGATGGTTATGTGGTGAAAAGAGGGCATTGAGATGCCTGATGTCCACTGCAGCTGGCATTCCCTAGAGTGATGCTTTGCTTCCAAGCCAGTAATGAAGGAAACCAGACCCAGGCTGTTCTGATCCAGCCAGGGGATCCTGCTAACTGTGACGAGGCTGTTCACAGGGAAGTTCACGTTACTGCAGCATCAGTTTCCCTGAGAACCTGGCCCTAGGAGTTACTGGATTTTACTGTCCGGGTCCTGCCAAGAAGAAGAGCCCAGTTCTAATTGGAATTGGAAATTGGGCACTGCAGTGAAGACATTCAGAATTGCTGGCAGCTTTTCTAGGCTTTGTGCTTTGTAGATTTGCAAATAGTCTCTTAGGTGTAATAAGCTGATCAACTGATACCACGTAATGTAACGGGGTATTAGAGATTTGTTCCTGGGCTTCCTTGGATTTGGAAGTTCTGAATGGGTGGATTTGAAATTGCTGAGGTCTGAGATGAGTGACGTTGCTTAACTAGTCTCCTGGCCCCTTGTATCCCTTTGATGGCATAACAGAGTTATGGTCAAGGAGACATTTAAAAAGAGGATGAGTTTTGTGAGCATGGGACTCAGGCTCAGGATTCAGTCCCTAGGGTCGGGGCTCAAACTCGAGAAGAAAGAAGGGGCCCAGTTAGATTTGCTACACCTCCCAGCAGGTCTAACTTGCAGACCAGAGCCAGACTAGTAGTAAACCTGGGATGCAAGGTCCTAGAGTTTGGACTAAAAGTCATTCGGTCATGTCTGTCGGATCCATTTGAAAGTTTGGGACTGAGGCGAAGTTGAATGTGAAGGATGCGTGTGGCCAAGACGAGGGGTGGCGATGTGTGGGTGAACGTGCCACCGGGCGGGAGGTGGAAGCAGTTGTTAGGTGGCTTCCGTGATGTGGTGGGGAAGGAAGACAGAGCTCAGAAGAAAGGGGCTAGTGCCGTGTCCAGCATTCTCCCCATGGTGGTCTTTCACTGAGCTGATTTGAATTTGTCAGCAACATTCTTAAAGTTTAGCGCTCAGAGCTGAAGATGGTATTACACATGAAATTTGATAGGTCTGCTTGCTTTGGACACTCATACTTCTGTGGTATGCTCCAAATCCTCAATTTTTTGGAAGTTTTAGCAAACTGTTGACATACAAATTCAAGTCAACTAAGATACACACACACACACACACACACACACACACACACACACACGTATGTAGTTTTCCCATGTGGTGCTGAGGATGGAACCCAGGGCCTTGTATGTACTACACAAGTACTCTGCCACTGAGCTACACTACAGCCCCCTTAAATCTTTTCTTACATACTTCTATTAAGTTTCCTCTGGTTCTTGTAAAATTGATTTTCTTGGGTGGGGGAGGTATCTCAGTGGTAGAATGTTTGCTTAGCATGCACAATGACCTGAATTGAATCCCCAGCACCAAAAATTAATTAATTAAACTTTCTTGCACTTACCTTTAAATTTCATTTCATTAGATTCAATGTTCACTATCATTTGTTGAGTCTTACATGTCAAGAACTCTATAAATGAGCCGGGTGTGGTGGTGCACACCGGTAATCCCAGCAGCTCTGGGGGCAGAGGCAGGAGGATCCCAAGTTCGAGACCAGAGGCAGTCTGTGTAATTTAGTGAGACCTTGTCTCAAAAAAAAAAAAAAAAAAAAAAAAAAGGGCTGGGGGTACAGCTCAGTGGTCCAGCACTTGCAGAGTGTGCAAGTGGGAAGCCCTGGATTCAACCCCTAGTACCCCCCCACACACACACAAAACACCAAAAAAAAAAAAACACCTCTATAAATGTGACATTTTCTTCCTTTTCACAACAATTTTGTGGAATATAATTCCTATTTTATAGATGTGGATTTTAAGGCTCAGAGAAGTAAACTTGCTCAGCTTCCACCTAATAAGTGATAGAACCTAGTATTCAAATGTTTGTCTATCTCTCTCCAACGCCGGTTGCTAGGGCTAGGGGTAAAGCACTTGGCTGGCATGCAAGAGGCCCTGCGTTCAGTAATTAGGACAACAGCAGCAATACCTGCTCATTGTGAATGCCATTCTAGCTCATTGTTCCATTCAGTTTTGATTTGTGGGATCTGGGCTCTGTTTTATCATGTATTTGTTTTTCAGCTAACATCATCATCATCACCCAGTGCCCTTATTTGAGTCTTCCATGGGACCAGTTCTAATTTGCCAGTGATTCACTTTAAAGTTTAGAACTCAGAACTGACAGCAGTGTTCCAAGTCTGATGGACCTCCTTGTCCTGGACACTGTGCTTCTATAATGTGCTCATTGCTATCCCGGGCAATGAGACTGGGACAGGGATGGGTGCAGAGTCAATCAATGGAGAGAGCATAGGCTTTAGGGTCACACAGACCTGGATTTGGAAACTTGATTGTGCTATCATAATCAGTGTGACTTGGTAAAGTCTTTCATTTCTCTAGATCTCTGTTTCCTTATTTTAAAATATCTTAATATCTGTTAGAAGTGTTGAGTAAATTGTGGATGTGAAATGCTTAACTCATGGCACACTATGCTGTAGGAGCTCGGTAAACATTAGTTGTCTCTCTCCTTCTAGGGCCTTCCTTTAATATGCCCCTCGCTCCCACTGGTATTGATTTTTTTTTTTTTTTGGCTGTTTTTGGGTGTGATTATGTATTGTTTCCAGCAGGCCTGCATTAGCCCCATGGTGGTAACACACTTGGCCATAGAAAGTACTGGTTAAGAGCTACACCACAGAGGCAGGCCTGGTGGCTCACACCTATCATCCCAGCACTCAGGAGGTGGAGGCAGGGGTATCTCAAGTTCAGGTCCAGCCTGGGCTACCTTGCAAGTTCTAGCAGCCTGAGCTATAGAAAGAGATCATGTCTCCAAAAACAAACAAAAAGGCTACATAAAATTAATATATGGTGTGTTTGCTTTACTTTTTTTTTTTTATTACTAGAGCCTCTCTTATACTAGGCAAGTGCTCTACCACTGAGCTGCACCTCCAGCTAATTTTTCAGTTTTTTATTTTGAGACAGAGTCGCACAAAGTTGCACAGGTTGCCTCTGGCCTTGGACTTGGCAATCGTCCTTCCTCAGCCTCCCAAGTCACTGGGATTATAGGCTTGTGCCATGGCACCTGGCTGAGACAGGATTCTTGATATGTAGTCCAGGCTGGCATTGGTGATCCTTCTGCCTCAGCATTCTTAGTGCTAGCAGTGCAGGTGTGTGCCACTGTACCTGGCTATTTTTACTTTCTGCGCAGTGTAGTCATATGACTCAAACTTCAAAAGATCTATCCCTGAGTATAGTGGGGAGTGCCTGTAGTCCTAACTTCTGGAGGATCACTTGAGTCTCAGAGGTCAAGGCCAGCTTGGGCAACATGGAGACCCTTGTCTCAAACAAACAAACAAACAAACAACAACAACGAAAAACTTGTCAGATGTGACTTGCCAATAATTCCAGCTACTGCCACTGGGGATGCCAAGGCCTGTGGACCCCTGGTTGAAGGCCAAAGGCAGCTTGTACAATTTAGCAAGACCCTGCCTTAAAATAAAAAAGGGGCTGGGAGTACAGCTCAGTGTTACAGGACTTGCCTAGCACATGTGAGCCCTGGATTCAACCCAGTACTGCAAAAACATACAAACAAAACATCAAAACCAAACCAGGAGAGAAGGTGGAAAGTACTATTTCTCTGCATGTCCCCCAGCAACTCAGTTCTCCTTTGACACAGCCAGTGTTAGCAATTTCTTGTGTATCCTTCCAGAATAATTTGTGCATCACAAACACAAGTATTGCCCGATGTGGATGAGATGAATGGTATGGGTCATGTATTTCTCAAAGCTGCTTAGAGGAGGGGAAAGAGTATAATGTGTGAGAAGACTTGGATTTAAGTCTTAAAATTCTAGCTCTGCCATTTACTTTGTTAAGTGGCCTTGGACAGCTTGCTTAGATTCAAACCCAGGGCCTTGTGCATGCTAGGAAGGAGCTCTGTCAGTGAGCTGTATCCCAGCTCTGATTTCTTTATATGGTTAATAATGCTTGGTTTGCCAAAACTGTTGAGTATGAGGTGTGTGCAGTTCCCTCTTGGGTGACTCTTAAATGCTCCACAAATGGTTACTGCCACAATCCTCCTGCCTGAGCTCCTGAGTGCTGGGATTATAGGCATGTGTCACCACACGTGGTGGAGCTGCTTTCTTGACTAGGATATGTGACTGGTACTTTCTTATGTATGGAAGGGAATCATTTGTCAGAGGAGACAAAATTAGCATTGCTAAAGGAACCAAACATTTTCTGCTTGTCAGATGTTGGAGACAGGCTGTTCCTGGTCTGAGACCTTCAGGATTGGCTGGTAGAATGCTGATAAACCCCAGCCCCTTATTTCCTGCTGGTAGGAAGTCATTAACACTGAGGAGCTTTTCATGTTTAATAGTTCAGTGAACTCTGGCCATTCAATGTTGCTTGAAGCTTTGGACTCTTATGAGGAGCTTCACTTGGTCAGCCTTGTTTCCTGTTGTTCTGTTCCCAGAGTGAGGTTAATCCTTTAATAGTAGTTAGCTTTTTTCTTCTTTGCTTCTTGCACAGTGCTTGATGTAGTAGATGGGAGAGTCCTGAATTTCAGAAATTTTCTTAATGGTTTCATCAGTAAGTTGGACAGTAGGCGTTACTTCATGGTTATCTGGCTTCCGTATTTCTGATGGGATTTGTGGAGCTTTGAGCTTGAAGTTCATTTGGTCTCTTGATGGTTAAAAGAAAGATTTTCCAGCATGTGACACATCATACCAGGATAGAGTCCTGAGAGTATATGTTATCTATTAAAGTAAGAAAAATTTGAATACCTGCTCTGCAAGGTTCTGTGTAGGATGCTGGTTTAAGCAGTTGGTTCTGTGTTCCCAAAATACCAGATTGCTGGCTGTAGTCCTGTTATCTTTCTTAAACTAAATTTACTATAACCTCTCTGAAAGGACTTGCTATTTAGAATAGAGAATACTTCACCGGGGAACCAGTGGAAAGTAGGAAAGTTTATTTGACTATGTAGACCTATGAGTTGTGTGTCATGTTTTATTTAGTAAGAAGAATAAGGTATAATATTTCTTAAAGCTAAGTCTTACACAAGGAGTCTTAAAATACAGATATCTAAATACCCTATACTTTCTCTGCCTTTTTTCTTTTTTTGGCAGAAGTTGGAGGTTGAACCTAGGGCTTCACACATACTTTGCAAGAGCTCTACCACTGGACTGTACCCCCAGCTCAGCCCACTTTTTTTTTTTTTTTTTTTTTTTTCTTATTTTGAGTCAGGGTCTCGCTAAATTACACAGGCTGCCTCTGGTCTTGAACTCACTATCTTCCTGCCTCAGCCTCCTGAGTTGCTGGGATTATAGGTGTGCACCACTGTGTCCTGGCTGAGTTTCTCTGCTTTTTGAAGGACAGCATCAGAAAAAAAAAAAAAAAAAAAGAAAACAAAAAAACAAATAAAAGTGAAACTGGCTTTTAAAAACAGTTTGGTTTGTGAAAGTAGAGCAAATAAATAAGGACAGTGAAGAAAAATGAGTTTCTAGCCGGGCGTGGTGGCGCACGCCTGTAATCCCAGCAGCTCGGGAGGTGGAGGCAGGAGGATCGCAAGTTCAAGACCAGAGGCAGTCTGTGTAATTTAGCGAGATCCTGTCTCAAAAAGTAAAAAAATGGGCTGGGGGTGCAGCTCAGTGGTCCAGCACTTGCAGAGCATGCAGGTGCGAGGCCCTGGGTTCAATCCCCTATACCGCAAAAAAAAAAAAAAAAAAAAAAAAAAGTTTCTTAGAAATCACCTAGACAAGCACACTGTAAATACTTTTCTAAAAAATAATGTGAAACGTATCACTACCTCTACTGCCTTCTGTTTGTGGTTTTCAGTTGCCATAAGAATGAACCAGGAGCCAGATGTGGTGGCACTTGCCTTGTAATCCCAGTGGCTTGAGAGGTGGAGGCAGGAGGATCGAAAGTTCTAGACCAGAGGCAGGCTGCGTAATTTAGCGAGACCATGTCTCAAAAAATAAAAAAAAAGGGCTAGGGGTGCAGCTCAGTGGTCCAGCACTTGCAAAGCATGCATGCTTGAGGCCTTGGGTTTAAGCCCCAGTACCGCCAAAAAAAAAAAAAAAAAAAAAAAAAAAAAAAAAAAAAAAAAAAAAAAAAAAAAAAAAAAAAAAAAAAAAAAAAGCCAGGAACTGATCACAACTGGAAATAAACTAGGAATACACTAGTATTCCTAGTATACACTGAAATGTTAACAAAATTCTTTACTTGATTAATTGATCATTGATATGTTCCTTTCCCCCACCCCCAGTTCTTGGGACTAAACCCAGGGCCTCAAGCATGCTCTCGAGTGCTCCACCCCTGAGCCACACTCCCAGCCCCCTTTTTATTTTTTATCTTGAGACAGGATCTTACTAAGTTACATAGGCTACATCTGGCCTTGAACTTGCAATCCTCCTGTCTCAGCCTCCTGAGTCGGTGCATTACAGGTGTGCAGCACCATTCCCAGAAGTATTTTATTCTTTTTGATGCTCTTGTAAATAGAAGTTATAATAAATACTTAGAAACTGCTTTTGCTGCCAGGTGTGGTGGTATATGGGTATAATCCCAGCTACTCTGGAAGTAGAGGCAGGAGGATTGCAAGTTTGAGGCCAGAGGCAGCCTGCATAATTTAGCGAGACCCTGTCTCAAGATAAAAAATAAAAGGGCTGGGGTGCAACTCAGTGGTAGAGCACTTGCAAAGTATGTGCAAGGCTCTGGGTTCAACCTCCAAGTGCTGGCAAAAAAAAAAAAAAAAAAAAAAAGAAGAAGAAAAAGAAGAAGAAGAAAAAGCTGCTTTTGCTAAGAAGTACCAACTCCTTACTTAAGCCTGCAAGGTAACTAAAAGCAGGCTGAAAGCCTGGTGTCTTCTGCTTTCACTTTGTATCTGTTTTACTTTGGTTCTGATTGCTGCTCAATTCAGCATGCAGATATGTTAATCATTCAAGGACCGTCTGTCTAAAAAGTAGTGATGCCTCACCTCTCACATGTTCCCTTCAAGGCTGAAGGCACAAACATAAGAGTAAGGTATTTTACTGTCAAATTTTATGATGTCTTATTCCAGACCCCTGAAAAGACACCTGTAATTCTCTATTCATTATCCTAAACCTGCATTCACCTTGGATTCCAGGAACAGTGAAGCCTCACAGATTGTCCTATGATTAGTTCACCACCTACATGGGAGCATTTACCCATGACAGAAACTGAGGCTGCCGCCAGAAGCAGGAGTAAGCATTTTGTGGGAACCACTTTGTCCCCTCATGCAATGAGGACTTCTCTGGAGTCACATTGCAAAACGAGGACTGAGATAATAACCAACCAGACCATAGTTTGACAAAGACTGCTTGATTATGCGTGCCTCTCGCCCCTGCCCCAATTCTTTCCGTATTTAAATCTAAAGCTCTTGTCCTTCCCCTGAAGATGGGCTGAGATGCTTGCTCTCCATCTTCCCAACATGGCCATGTTGATCAAAATCCTTTTCCTGCCATTCCACTATGCCTTTTCCATTTGATTTCTGGGAAGAGTGGGCTGGACCTAATTAGTTAGGACACCTTCTCCACCCTAACCCCTCGACTTCCCAGTCAGGCCTCTGGCATAGGTCTCTCATTACACATTGGTTTTGTAATGTTTTTCTCAGGTTGTTAGTATATAGAAATGCAACTACATTTTGTGTGTTAAGTTTGTATTGTGCAAGTTTGTTACCCCTTGATTAGTTCTAACAGATCTTTTCTGTGTGTATGTGTGCATGTACTCTTTGTTTTCTACAAATAAGACTATATTATGAGCCGGGCACAGTGGCACATGCCTATCATCCCAGTGACTCGGGAGGCAGAGGCAGGAGGATCTCGAGCTCGAGACCAGAGACAGTCTGTGTAATTTAGTGAGACCCTGTCTCAAAAAGTAAAAAGTGGACTGGGGGTGCAGCTCAGTGGTATAGCACTTGCACAGCATGCAAGTGTGAGGCCCTGGGTTCAACCCATAGTACTGCCAAAAAAAAAAAAAAACAAAAACAAAAAACGACCACTATATTGTGTAAGAGAGAATTTTACTTCTTCCTTTCCAATTGGGATACATTTTATTTCTTTTTCTTGTCTGATTGCTTTGGTTATAACTTCCAATACTATGTCGAATAGAAATGAAAGCCCTGTGAATTATAGTCAGCACATTGTGGAAAGCCCCCTTTCCCTGTATTATGGCTAAGACTGTATATTGTTAATCTTTTTAGTTTTTGTGATGGAAATAGTATCTCTCTCTCATTTTTTTTTTTTAACAGAGCTAGGGATTGAACCCAGGGCCTTGCCCATGCTAGGCAAGTGCTCTGTGGCTGAGCTACATTCCTACCCCTTGCTTATTTTGTTGGTATAGGGTCTCACTGTGTAGCACAGGCTGGCTGGCTTCAAACTTGAAAACCCTTCCGCCTCAGTCTCCTGAGTGCTAGGATTACAGGTGTACACTACCACATCTGGTTTGGCTTTTTATCTATTTATTTTTGCCGTGCTGAGGTTGATACCAGGGCTTTGCACATGCTGGGCGCATCCTTTACCACTGAGCTGTATCCCTACCCTTTCTATCTAAGGAAAATGAATTACTTCTAATGTTTCACTATTTGGTGTAATTGCTGCTTAGGTCTCTTATTAGGTAATCCTTACCAAGTTAAGTTAGTTGCCTTTATTTGTTCTCTAATTTGCTAAGCCTGCCTTCTTTCCTCCTCTCTCACAGAAGAAGAGCAGGGCATGTACCTGAGTGGTAGAATCTGTGTTTAAGTGTGCATGAGGCCCTCGGTTCACTCTCCAGCATAAATAAATAAAATAAATAAATAAATGGAAAAAAATCACATAACTTTGTCTGTTGAAAAAGTAATACACCTTTTATCCTTTATTATTGTTAATATAGAAATTGGTTGGATGTGATGTTAAACCAAGTCTTTTTATTCCTTGAATAAGTCCTTTTTTGTTAATGACATATTCCTTCTATTATATTTGCTACTTTTCCAACACAAAAGCCATCTGTACCACGAAGATTTAGGAGAACATTGTGTAAAACTTTGTGCCTTTTTTTTTTTTTTTAAGAGAAGGGGTGACAGGACAAACCCCCCCCCCCCAAGTGCTGAGGATCCAACCCAGGGCCTCAAGCATGCTAGGCAAGTGCTCTACCACTGAGCTATACTTCCAGCCTCGTCTTACTTGTTTTGAAATGTCCATTTCTTTGATTTTCAGTAGTCTACTAGTATTTCTAAAAGTAAATCTTTGAGGGGGTTGGTTTTGAGGCAGGGTCTTGCTGTGGAGTTCAGGCTGGCCTTGCACTTACTGCTTGCTCTGTCTCAGCCTCCCAAGTGCTGGGATTAGAGGTGTATGTCACGAGGCCTGGCTTTTAAAAGTAAATCTTAAAAAGTTTGGTTTGTCTTCCTTTGTCTGTCCTCTAAGTATTAATATTCTTTAAGCTTCTGCAGTTCATTCATTGATTCATTGTATGTAGTATTTGTTGAGAGAGTGCATTGTGCCAGGCAGTGCTTGCAACCTGAGGAATAAGATAGAGATTATCCCTGTCTTGAGGAAGTTTGCCTTCCTGGTGCTAGATTTTCTTCTCTTCCAGTATGACTTTCCCATTGCTAACAGGGATTCATTTTCCAGGGACAAGGGGAACCAAACTCCTCATCTCTCTGCTTCAATACCTGTTGACTCCATGTCTGTACAGGATCACGTCCCAGTCTGGAAGGCAGCATCCCAGAGTCCTCCCAGAGTGGCGCAGCCTCACTGTTCACTCACTTGGCAGCATTTTCTGTTGCTGCCTGGACACAGTAGCCACTGCATCCCCAGTACGCTCTGTTTCATGACTCTGCCTTTGCACATTTTGTTTTCTCTCACAACAGTGCTTTTTGACTATGCCTAGCAAATTTCTACTCATCCTTCAAGGCACTCCTCTAAAGAAAAAATCTCCTGGAGAATGTTTGACTCCTATAGCTGTTTTTACATAGAGCTGTTTCAGAACTTCTTACATGGTGATGATCTAGCTATCTCCATATTTAAATAATTATAAAGTATTCAGAATGGAGTATTTATCTCTCTAAATTGTGTCTTTTCCATAGCTGATGTACTGCTAACACTGAGTAGTCCCTCAGCAAATACTTACAAATGTTTGACTTTGTGTATGACTTGATGCCTGGAAGATGTCTACTAGTACCTTAGAAAGGAGTACTGCCGCTAGTTATGGAAGGTTGCCAGAGAGGAAACGATTCTCTGAGCCATAAGAGTGTACCAGTGTGAGCCAGGCGTGGTGGCGCACGCCTGTAATCCCAGTGGTTTGGGAGGCGGAGGCAGGAGGATGGCAAGTTCAAGACCAGAGGCAGTCTGCGTAATTTAGCAAGACCGTGTCTCAAAAAGTAAAAAAAAAAATGGGCTCAGGGTGCAGCTCAGTGGTCCAGCACTTGCAAAGCATGCAAGTGTGAGGCCCTGGGTTCAACCCCCAGTACCTTAAAAAAACAAACAAACAAACAAACAAACAAAGAGTGTACCAGTATAACCTTTTCTCTACTTCCCTCAAACTAAGCTTAGTTTTCCTCCCCTCCCTTCCTCTTCTGTGCCCTCCCCACCTCACCTCTCCACTCTTCTCTCCTTTCCTTTTCCTTCAGTTCCTTTCCACAGAATGATGCAAAGGGTGCCAAAAAATGTCTACACATTTTAAGAAAGAAAAAGCTGTATTAAAATTGTAATACTTGAGCCAGGCACGGTGGCACACGCCTGTAATCCCAGCGACTAGGGAGGCAGAAGCAGAAGGATAGCAAGTGGGAGACCAGAGGCAGTCTGTGTAATTTAGTGAGACCCTGCTTCAAAAAGTAAAAAAATGTGTTTGGGGTGCAGCTCAGTGGTCCAGCACTTGCAAAGCATGCAAGCACAAGGCCCTGGGTTCAACCCCTAGTACTGAAAAAACAAAAAAATTTGTACTGCTTAGTATATACCAATAACAAAAGATGAATACAAGTCATGTTTGACTTCTGCAATTAGAAGAGGGGCTCAAAGTGGTTCCCATAGCAGAAGGACTTGTTGCTGTCCAAGGCCTCCTGGGTCTTCCCTCATGCAGATCACACACAGTAAGTACCATGTGTCTCAAACTTATCACGCATGTGTGCAGTTGTTAGACGTGTTACAGGTTCTGTTGTGTACTCATGCCTCTCTTGTCTTTACTTCCACGATATTCTTGAATTTCAAATACTGCTTCAAAATGGTCTTGTGGGCCTGGAGAGAGGCCTGTTTCATCATGGTGCTAGCATTGATTTGGTAGTGCCATCTCTGAATGAATGTTGTGCTACATATTGCTACCATAATTCAATTCAACTTTGAATAGTAATATGTAGGTAACATCTCTTAAAATGTATTTACATTTTTTGTCACTCCCAGTGTTTTAGTTTTCTGTTGAATGAATGAATGAATGAATGTAGAGATAGTCTTGCTGTGTAGCCCAGGCTGGCCTCAAACCCATGATCTTCCTCCTTCAGCCTCTTCAGTACTAAAATCACAGGTGTGTGCCTTGATACCTGGCTTCTGTTGACTTTAGTTTTTAAACCATTAAAAAAATGAGAGCCAGACATAGTGGCCACATGCCTGTAATCCCAGCACTCAGGAAACTGAAGCAGGAGGATTGAGAGTGCAAGGCCATCAGAGAGACAAAAAAAAAAAAAAAAAAAAAAAAAAAATGCTGAGAGCTGGAGGTGGAGGTGGAGGTCAGTGGTGAAGCACTTGCCTGTGGGAGGTCCTGAAAGACAAAACAAAGATGCTGCTTGGAATGATGGGTTGAGTGTTGCCACCTTCCCCTCCCCCTCCTCTCTCTTCCCTCTCCTCCCTCTTCCCTCCTTCCCTTCATCCTCCTCCTCCTCTTCAAGTTTCCTTCATTATGTTGTTTCATAACATAATAAAATCATGTTAGGAAATATTCTTAAAAATTCTTTTCCAAATGTGGTAAGAAACTCTTTAAGACTACATTACCTCATTTAAAATCACATTTTAAGAAAAGGCAATATTTTTCTGATAAAATGAAAATATTTGCAATAGACCGATAAATATTTATTTCAAAGGACGAAGCTTATTTCCATGTTTGGCACAATAACAAAGTAGTAATGTAAAAATTGTAGTTTTAGTTTAGAAAATCTGTAAATCTCTCCTTAACTGCCTTCAAGTAAGCTATGTATATTTACTCAGATTCTATTTCCTAGCAGATTGAAATGAACTGAGGGATGAATCCGCGTAGAAAAGGCAATAATTCACAGTGAAGGAAAGATGGGAAAATAGGCATGAGGAGAAGATAGTTTACTAATGCACCTGTCATGTAATAATGAGGAACTGGCATGTTTCTTGACATATAGAGGTAGCCTCATATTTGCTAAAAGCAGATACTGAGTCTTCTAATGAACCACTTTCTTAATATAGGTATTCAGTGCAGGATGACTGAGTGTATTTTTTTGCCTCTTGTTTGTCCTGTATAAAGTAATTCCTTTATTTTAATGACAAGTAGTCCCTAGTCAGTGTGATGCTGTGCTCAGGTTGGCAGTGTTAATCCCTGGAGCAGCTAGTGCACTCTGAAAGTAGGGCAAAAGGATTTAGAGGTGGGAACAGAAGTATAAATACTTCCTAGCTGTAACTGCTTCTATATGGCCACAGAGCTCTGAATGAGGATTGCTTGTTTAGAGACCTCTTTTTTGTAGATGAACACATACTGGAGGTTTCTAATTTAAATTTATTTATTTATTTATATTTAAAAAAAATTTAGTGTACAACTTAATGGGCCTCATGACATTTCCATAGATGCATTTCATCTAATTTAAATTTATGCTTTGGGATGAAATGAATTAGGTTGAATTGATATAGGCTAAAGAGAAACAATGTTGTTGTTGTTAGGTACCATTGAGTCAGTGTCCGACATGTGTCCCTGTGTACAACAGGTGAAAACAGTATTGTCAGTGTTTCTCTGCTATTCATAGGGTTTTCAATGGTGGATTGATTTTGGGGAGTGGGTTGCCGGGTCCTTTTGCCAAGCCTATAGCACCTGGTGGAGAAGGACATCATGTTTGGAAGAGTGGCAGGTCAATGCAAAAGAGGAAAACCCTCCACCAGGTGGATTGACACAGTGTCTGCAACAATGGGCTTAAACATAAATAAGATTGTTTGCCTGGCACAGAATTGGCAAGTGTTTCGATCTGCTGTACATAGGGTCGCTATGAGTCGGACTCGACTCGACGGCACCTAACAACAACAACAACACAGCACCTGGTGTTCCCAGGCAGTCTCCCATCCAAGGACTAACCAGGCCTGACCCTGCTTAGCTTCTGAGATCTAACACCACGGTGGTGCAGCTGCAGGCAAAGAGAAACAATAGAAGGCAAATAATTCTAAGGAACTGCATCTCTTTTGAAAGAAGTTTTAGTGTGAAATGACTGGAGTAAAAGAAAAAGAATGAGCAGGCATCCATTCAGAGACTAGCCTGTGCCAGGGAGAGTAGTGGATGTTTTCCACTTCTCATCTCATTTAGCCTTATCTCTTTTCATGAGAAAACTCTGAGAGATTGAGTTGTACAAATAACACAGCACTGTGAGACTTACTCCTTAATGGCTAGGTGGCTCATACCTCAGGAGACAGAAGTTTTCTACTTACTTTAGGAGCAGGTTTCTTTGTAGGTCTAGTTCTTTATTTTCTCAGGTTGTCCTAGAACATAGATTTAAAGAAGTACTTTAAGAGTGCTGAAAGTGTCCTTGACCTTTTTCTTAACCTTTTGGGTGGCTAGCTGCTTGCCCAAAGTTCATCTCCAAATTGTAGCTGTTCTTGGGAGTTTGATATAATTTGAAGACTATGTTGTTGGTTTTAATTCTCTCTGATAACGTTATTTCAACACCAGTGGATGGTGTCTGGAGTATAGCCTCCTTGACAGATTTCTCAGCATTTTATAGCAGGTTCTCTAGTATTATTAGCATCCTGGCCATAGTCAGGAAACTTGTTTTTATTTACTTAAATATACTAATGGAAGAAATATGTAAATATACTGAGCCTTTGACTATGCTGGAACAAATCTTAACCCTTCATAGAAAAGCTTGTCGAGAGGGTTGTAAGTGGTAATGTCAGTTTTTCGGAACATCAATTCAGACCTTTCCCTAAGACAGACCAGAGCTGTTTGAACTTAGTTGCCAGCTGTTAACAGTTTGTGGTTACTCATAAGCCTAAGTAGATTCAAATTACTGCCCTTAAGTTGAATTTTTTTCTAAGCTATGACTCATCGTTTGGCCCCTTCTTTCTTTCTCCAGGAAATACACTGAATATTAATTTGAAGAATTTCAGTTAATCCCTCCTGAAGAGTATGTTGCTCATTAAAGTTGCTGGGACTTGTTTTTCTGGTAACCGACAGGGCTACCAATTGATGTATACTCAGTGTTTATGTTGAAAACATGTAAACAGATAGAGAAATCTGATGAAGTGTCTAGAGAAAGACTTAAAGATGGGAACATCCTTTCTGACTTCTTTCAGAGGCTCATCTCTTCCACCAGAGGAATGGGGGTGCAGGCGGGAGAGTCTGAGGCAGAACAGACCTGGTGGGATGTGTGTGTTTGTATCTGTAAATACCGTGTCACTGTTTACAGTACACTGGACTCTCTTCATACCAGGCCTTGTTCAGGCCAAGCCAGGAGAAATTGTTCCCATTCTTAAAGCCAAGAATAACATCCTGACCAGCATGGGGACAGAGGTCAGCTCAAGGCAACAGCTCATAGATGCTACAGGATATTAAGAACTTCGGAGCAACTGAGTTTATTAAGAAGCAAGGCAAGATGTACTTTGAAGGAAGTGTGAGAAACCTGTGTGCCTTTCTCTTATTGTTGTTGTTAGGTGCCATTGAGTTGGGTGACTCATAGCAACAGAAAGAAACCCTCTAGGACACTGCCATGCCCAGCACTATTATCAGTGCTTCTCTGCTATTCATCGGGCTTTTGATGGCAGATTGTTTCAGGAGTGGATTGCCAGGTCCTTCTCCCTAGCCTGGAGCACCCGGTATTCCCAGGCGGTCTCCCATCCAAGGACTAACCAGGCCGACCCTGCTTAGCTTCTGAGATCAGGCCGGATTGGATCCCAGGGTGCTGTTGCTACAGATATTTTCTCTTATTAGGGCATGGTTTATTTATGAACAATGAAAAGTCATCTTCTCAGTTGAACATGTGATGATCTCATGTTATCTCCTGGTCATTTGGATTTCCCTTTCCTACCTATGTTGTTGTTATTAGTGCCATCGAGTGGAGTCTGACTCATAGCGACCCTATGTATAGCAGATCAAAACACTTCCCCGATTCTGTGCCAGGCACATGATCTTATTTATATTTAAGCCCATTTTTAGTGGTTGGGATTTAGCTCAGTTGGTAGAGCGCCGCTCTGCAGTCTCTGAGGTCCTGAGTTCAATTCCCAGCACCACAGAAATGGGAGAAGGACGTGGCAACCCACTCCCAAGGCAATCCCGAAACAATCTGCCATTGAAAACCCTACGAGGGTCGCTATGAGTTGGACACGACTTGACGGCACCTAACAACAACAACAAGCCCATTTTTGCAGACACTGTATCAATCCATCTGGTGGAGGGTTTTCCTTTTTTTTGTTGACCTGCCACTCTCCCAAACATGATGTCTTTCTCCAGGGATTGGTAAAGTTGAACCTGTGACATCTTTTGTTTTCAATACCCTAAAGAGGTCTTTTGTCACAGCTTTTCCCAGAGCAATGCGTCTTTTGATTTCTTGATTGCTCCTTCCACAGGTGTTGATTGTAGAGCCAAGAAAGGCAAAATCATGGACAACCTCAATCTTTTCTCCATTTATTATGAGGTTGCTTATTGGCCCAGTCATAGGATTTTCGTTTTGTTGATGTTTAGTTGCAACCCATATTGAAGGCTATGATTTTTGATCTTTGTCAGTAAATGTTTCAAATCCTCTTCACTTTCAGTAAGCAGAGTTGTGTCACCTGCATAATGCAGGTTGTTCATGAGTCTTCCTCCAATCTTGATGCCGCGTTCTTCCTCATAAAGGCTAGCTTCTCAGATTATTTGCTCAGTATATAAATTGAAGAGATATGGTGAAAGTATACAGCCCTGACACACATCTTTCTCAACTTTAAACTAGGCAGTGTTTCCTTGTTCTATTCGAACAACTGCCTCCTGGTTCATGTACGGATTCCTTATGAGTACAATTAAATGCTCTGGTATTCCCATTTTTTGAAGTGTTATCCATAATTTGTTATGATCCACATAGTCAAATGCCTTTGCATAGTCGATAAACATAGATAGACATCTTTCTGATACTCTGTGCTTTTGGCTAATATCCACCTGATCAGCAATGATGTCCCTGGTTCCCTGCCTTCTTCTGAATCCAGCTTGATTTTCCTGCAGTTCCCTGTTTACATATTGCTGCAGTTGTTTTTGAATGATCCTACTTATATGTGGATATATGTCTGTTTGTTATTTTTATTAGAAATATTGTAAACTCTGTTAAGCATTGGGAAGAGTATATTTTGTTATTATGGTGCATTATTCTATAAACAACATTAGAGAAGTTCACAGGGGGCTGGCTAATAAACTGTAATGTTATTGTTAGGTGCCCTTGCTTTGCATCCAACTCTTATCAACCTTCATGGGATTTTCAATGGCTGGTTGTTTTGGGATTGCTTCAAGAGTGGATTGGAGGGTAAGGGGTAACCTGTATGAATAATGTTCATCAAAATGCATATATGGAAATGTCACAATGAAAAGCATGTCAGAATGAATCACATTAAGGTGTACATTAAAAATTTCCAATAAAAAAAAATCGGGAGCCGGGCATGGTGGCACACACCTGTAATCCCAGCGGCTCTGGATGCGGAGGCGGGAGGTTCGCAAGTTCGAGACCAGAGGCAGTCTGAGTAATTTAGCGAGACCCTGTCTCAAAAAGTAAAAAAATGGGCTGGGGGCGCAGCTCGGTGGTCCAGCACTTGCAGAGCATGCAGGCGTGAGGCCCTGGGTTCAACCCCCGTACCGCAAAAAAAAAAAAAAAAAAAAAAAAAAAAGAGTGGATTGCTCCATCCTTCTCCTGTTTTTGTGGTGCTGGGGATCGTTCCCAGCACCTCAGAGAGTACAGAACAGCACTCTACCAACTGAGTTAAACCCCAGCCCCAATGAAATATAATGTGTTCACGGAAAGACAACCATTTGCAGAGTTTCTTGGGGACCTTGCTGATTGACGGGAGTTTTGATTTGGGGATCTTTTATTGCCCTCTTCTGATCTTTTCCTTCCTGTCTTTCCTCATTCTGATGCAGCCACTCACTCCACAGAGGCAACTGAAGCTTTCCTTGAAGAGCATTCTGAGTTTGTCCTATTGTCTTCTCTAGGACTTAGTTCTCTGCTTTGGCTTCAGCTGGTTCTGGGCCAGTGTGATTTTCTGCAAGCTTTTCTTGGTGGCCTGCATTTCCTGGCTCTTTTCATGTCCTGTGCCTGATTGACTTTGCTGGATCGCTTTCTTTTCTAGTTGTCAAGTGCCATTGAATCAGGTAGTGGTGTAAGTTATATTGCCTCATTTGGATGGCTCTGAAGCGTAGGTTCAACCTCAGGTCTCTTACACTTTTCCCTGGTTTATAAAGTTTCTTTGACCTTTCTAAGAAATTAGGGAATGAATCAGGTGCTCTTTTGTAAGGTATTGTTGACTTGCCTGGGATTCTAGTTTGTTAGTTGTTTAAACAATATGTAGCAATTTGGATTGCATTTGCAAGATAGGACTTGTTGCCAAGTCTCTGAAGTTATTGCCATTAACCTTTCTCCCTTACCTTTTTTAAAATTAAAATTAAAATTTGATTTAATTTGTTATTTTTTTGAGACAGAGTCTCTGTGTGTAGTCCAGGCTGGCTTTGAACTCATCATGCTCTCTTACTTCAGCCTCCTGAGTGCTGGATTATAAGTGTGCATGCCCACCCCTGGACCTCCCCTTATTTTTCCATTCTCTTTCCTTTCTGCTGCTTGGGCTGCAGTGGCTTCTTCTTGTTTCTTGTTTCTTCTTCTTCCTTCCTTCCTTCCTTCCTTCCTTCCTTCCTTCCTTCTTCATTCATCCTTCCTCTTTCTCCTGCTGCTGGTGCTGCTGCTGCTGCGGCCTCCTCTTCGTCCTCCTCCTCCTCCTCCTCCTCTTCTCCTTCTTCCTCTTCTTCTTCTTCTTCTCCTTACCCCCTCCCTTCACTCTCCCTCTTCTTCCTCCTCTTGCTCTCTTTCTTCCTTCTTTTTCTCCCCCTCTTCCCCTTCTTCCTCTTCCTCTTCTCCTTCTCCTTCTTCTTCCCAGGCCCTTGCATATGCTAGGCAAGTGTAACACTGAGCCTGTGCCCCTGACCTCTTTTTAATATTTTTAATTTTCAGGCAGGGTCTTGCTAAGTTGTGCAGTCTACCTCTGGCCTTGATCTTTCAATCCTTTTGCTTCTGCCTCCTTGGTAGCTGGGATTACAGG
Organism: Pedetes capensis; assembly: GCA_007922755.1. Classification (NCBI taxonomy): domain Eukaryota; kingdom Metazoa; phylum Chordata; class Mammalia; order Rodentia; family Pedetidae; genus Pedetes; species Pedetes capensis. Next base: position 124,269 of record VMDO01003025.1, read on the forward strand.
TGTATGACATTGCTCCTGGCTTTATTTTTCAACTGAAAAATTAGCAAACAGAGATTTACCTTGTCCATGGTCATGTTATAAATTGATCTTAATATTTTTTTGAAGAAAACTTTATTTTTGCATTAATTTACACTTTTTAGCACAGGTAATAGCTTAACAAATGAGTAGGTGCTAAGTGTGAATAAATACATTTTAACTGTGGGTTGATTGATGATAGGATATGGTTAAAGTTCAGAATTCTCATCAGGTTGATCACATTGTGGGCTGACAGCTGAGAAAAGTTTCTGGATGGAAGGCACAGAGTAGCCTTGCAGAAAGCTTTTAGGAATTCAGAATAGCCACGCACAAAATCTCAAGTTAAATCCCTTTAAAATGAAGAAAGAGAAGGGTAGTTTGGCTAGAGTGGAAGTTGGTTACAGTGTGAGCAGGAACAGGGCTAGAAATAGTTCTGAAGACAGGCATCTTGCCAACCTGAGGTCAGACTAGCCAGGGGGAGCTACTAATGATTCTCTGGGCACTAGGGTGTCCTTTTTGGGCTGTCTTATAAAGAATACTGAGGTCCTATGGGGCCATTCAGCACAATGAACTGTGGTCTTTTGCATTGCTAAATTCCTAATAGTTTTGCTTCTGTCAAATAGTTCTGCTAATTTCCAAGCCAAAACCATTTTCTTGTTGTTTTCCTGTGACCAGTTGGCTTGTGGGACCAAAGCAGCAGCTGAGACTGTTGTACCACACTGTATTTTGCAATAATCCTTCACAGGGCCCAGCCACATTTTTTTTTTTTTTTTGTCCCTTAAAAACAAAAACAAAAAAATTCTGATTGTATTTTGTAACTTACATGTCATTTGGGAATCCTGCTGTCCCCTTGTTATTTCTTCTGTGTCCCTGTGCTAAGTCCTCCTCTTTGAACTATGGTTTCTGGCCTGATTGCCTTCTATGAAATTTTAACTGTCTTTGGATTTAGACCTGTTTCTGTCTTTTGCCTCTCCTTGTAGTAAACTTTTGCTTCAGTTTTGCTTGGGGAAAGATGTACAGCCTTAAGCTGGGCGTGGTGGCGCATGTAGATAATACCAGCAACTCAGGGAGGCAGAGGCAGGAGGATCACAAGTTTGAGAACAGGGGCAGTCTGCATAATTTAGTGAGACCTTGTCTCAAAGAAGTGAAAAAATGGGCTGAGGGTGTAACCCAGTGGTACAGCACTTGCAAAGCATGCAAGCACAAGGCCCTGGGTTCCACCCTCAGTACTGGAAAAAAATAAAATAAAATAATAGACATACAGTCTTGGTTTTTGGTTTTCTTCATACTAATTCTTTTTGCTTTGTTTGTCACACAGGCTACCAAGCAGTTTCTTGAAGAGATTAACAAGTGGACAGTTCACTACAACGTTTCTCCACTCTCTTGGAACGTGGCTGTCAAGTTCCTCATGGCCAGGAAGTTTGATGTGCTCCGTGCCACAGAGTTGTTCCACTCCTACCGGGTACGTGGCTCGGAGACAGACCTGTGGCGTTTGGGTTTTCAAAGTACTGCTGTTCTTTCTGCTATGCTTCACACACACATTGCTTCTCCAGCTGTTCTGTCTTCCCCATTCCCATGAAAAATAGGTCAATATCCAAAACCCCTTGTGAGCATTGAGGTTGGGCCATAATGGCACATTTCTTGAGGCCAGAGGCAGCCTGGAAACACTGCTTATGTGCCTGAAGTTTGCTTGGAGGCCAGGATGCCACTTGTAACCATTGAGGCTGAGGAAGTAGCCTGATACTGTGCTGGTGGCACGGTAGGGGTTCACTCTTCCTGGAGCTTGAGTCTTAACTCTTTTTGCTGTCTCCTAGCTACCTGTCCGATTTACTCCACAGGTTTTCAGGATCTTTGGGGATTTTAGAAACTTGCTGTTCAGATGAATGCTGAGACTAAGGAATCATTCAGGAAAGGGAGCTTAAGCCCTGGAAAAGAAGGACAATTTTTTTAGCTAGGTCCAGGTCTTAATAGTAACTTTAGGCAAATATAGCTACGTTAGCATTTTAGTTTGTTTTTGACTTTTGTGTTTTCAAGGGGGCTAAGACTTTCTGTGTTTGTTTGCTTTTGTAGTTGACAGCATCTTTCATAAAATGCTGTATGTTATGTTACTTCTGAAAATTTCTCTGAAGAGATATAAGATCTCCATAAATTTTTTAAAAACTAGGATAACAAATACTAGAACTAGCTTAGTACTAAGTTCACTTAAACCCACCTTGTGGGTCATCCTACTCACTATTCATTCATCTATTCAACAGATACTTATTGAATACCTGCTAAAGGAAACAATTATAGAAATGTTATTATAATGCAACACTGGGTTCTGCAGAAGCACATTTAGTTGTTGTTGTTGTTGTTAGGTGCCGTCAAGTCGGTATCCGACTCATAGCAACCCTCATAGGGTTTTCAATGGCGGACTGTTTCGGAATTGCCTTGGGAGTGGATTGCCAGGTCCTTCTCCCATTTTTGCGGTGCTGGGAATTGAACTCGGGACCTCAGAGACTGCAGCGCAGCACTCTACCAACTGAGCTAAATCCCAGCCCCATACACACATTTAGTTAGGTGAGTCAAATAAGTATTCCTAAAAGAAATGACTTCTAAACTAGGGTCTGAAGGAAGAATAGCAGTCAAGCAGGTGGAAGAGTGTGGCAGAGAGAACAGCAGTTTCAAATGGCCTGTAGTGAAGAGAAGAAAAAATCCATCTGAGGTGGAATGTTAAGTGGGAATTGGGGTATGATAAGAGAGCAGCAGAGAAAAACAAAGGCAGGTCAGAGAGTAGCTGCTTTTCTGAAGGACCAAGATATTTTTTGAAGATATAAATAGTGAAATGAATTCCCATTCTGAAAGGACTTTTTTCCTCAGTGTGCTTTGGAAAATGGATCAGGCTCTACCGGAACCAGAGAGATCAATTGGAAGACTGTTGTACCTATAAGGAAAAGTGATTGCAGTTATTATTAAACATAATGTCAGGGGAGATGGAGAAAAGTGGACAGGTTCTAGAAGTAAAAATGGGTCGGATAGGGTTGCTTAAACTGGTGTGTGAGGAAAAAAGTGTAAGGAATTACAGGGTTCTGACAAGTACCAAGGTACATGGTGGTGCCGTTCACTAACTAGGAGACCCTGATGTGGGTGCGGGTCTGGAGAGAAGAAGATCCTGAGTTTGGTTTGGCCATGGTAAGGTTGATGTGCCTTTAGGATATTAAGCAGTTGGAACATAAGTGTAAGACTCAGAAATGAAATCTGGACTGGAGATAGAGATCTCAGCACCACCAAAGCAGAACCTGTTATTGGAGCTGTGAGAATGGATGCAGATCTTGGGATGATGTGAGGATTGGGAGATGTATATAGAATGAGAACCTTACCTCAGTTGTCTTTTTTTTTTTTTTTTTTTTGGTGGTACTCGGGGTTGAACCCAGGGCCTTGTGCTTGCATGCTCTGCAAGTGCTAAGACCACTGAGCTGCACCCTCAGCCCATTTTTTTACTTTTTGAGACAGGGTCTCAATAAGTTACGCAGACTGCCTCTGGTCTCAAACTTGCGATCCTCCTGCCTCCACCTCCTAAGCCGCTGGAATTACAGGCGTGTGCCCACACATAGCTCAGTTAGTTGACTTCTAAAGCCCCTGATCTCTGAGATTAAGTGTTTACATAAAGCTGTCCTGGATATACAGTGTTTTCATATTAGTCTCTCTGGCTGTGCTTCCTTTCTAGGAAACACGAAGGAAGGAAGGCATTGTGAAGCTGAAACCTCATGAGGAGCCTCTACGTTCTGAGATCCTCAGTGGAAAATTTACCATCTTAGTGAGTCTTTATGGATCCATCTTGTGCTTTGTCACTTTCTTTTGTAGCTGTTGTCCTATTTGGATTTTGTTTCTGGGTACCTTATCCACAGTCAGGAGCACATGTGAAGTAGCCATACAGCTTGGTACCAAATTATTATAGTAATTATTGAATTACTAAAAATTACTAGTTACTAATTGCTAGTATAGCTGAATAATTGAATTATGGAGAATTAGTTCTATAGTAGATTTAGAGAAGTTTCTTCGTCGCATTGATCCCAATTCTCCACTTACTAGAGGCTTTTGGCCCGTCATTAAGTATACAATAGTACATTTAAGGCAGCATGGAAACCACAGTCCTGTTCCATGGTTCTCTTCTGCTGACTGCTTATTTCTTTTGCCATCCTGCCTGGCAAATTAGTTACGAAGCCAGTGCAAAATCAGCCTTTGATCACTCTGTAATTGAAGACCAAAAAAATCCCCGATTTTTTTCTTACCATAAGAATATGGTTCATGAGGCACAGAAAATCAGGCAGGGAATGATACTAACATTTTCCCTTTCTGGAACAATTGATGCAAGTCAGGGAAGTACTGCCAACATCTGTTCTCTTCCTGTGTAAGATCTTTATTCAGGTATGAGTCTTAGTTACTGTGATTTTTCTATTTGATTTCTAAATGTTTGTTTTATTTGCTCTAGAATGTTCGAGACCCAACTGGAGCCTCCATTGCTCTCTTCACTGCCAGATTGCATCATCCCCACAAGTCAGTCCAACACGTGGTACTTCAGGCTCTGTTTTACTTGCTAGACAGAGCTGTGGATAGGTAAGCATTGAGATTAACTTATAGGTGGTCTGCATCCAGATAGGAAAGTGATAGGTTTTGACTTGATTAAATTCAGCAGTGCCCTCACCATCCTTCTAGGGCATGCTCTGGGGAGTGCTATGAATGGAAAACAGCCCGGGTTTTTAAAGGTGTAGCATATTTCCAGGTACTATCAAGACATTGGGTATTATGTGTCTTTATCATCTTGGCTCTATTTCAGGGTAACAACAGCTGAGAAAGCCAATTCTTAGCAATCATCAGTGTGTTGAGAGTCATTTGTGGGAAGAGAGTGAGGAGGAAGTGACTTCTGCTGGTTCTTTTTGCTCATATCAGAACCCTCTGTGGGCCAATGTGGTGGCTTATGCCTGGAAGCCCAGCACTTGGGAAGCTAAGACAGGAGAACTCCAAGTTCAAGGCCAGCCTGGGCTATGTAGTAGGACCCTGTCTCCAGACAAATAAACAAACAAACCATCCAACCCCCTGGGGGCCTCAGTTTCTTTGTCCATAAAATAGGAATAGTGCTGCTCACCTCCAAGGATTTTGAGAATCAACATTCAGAGAGAAGAGCAGAAAAGTGCAAAGTTAAGCAAAATCATTTTCATAATAAAAACAGGCACATAAGCAAAAAAGAGCAAACTCAGGAAAGACCAAAGAAGTTACGTGACTTTGTCCTCTCCTCTCCTCTCTTCTTTTCCTTTCCTTCCTCCCCCCCCCCCATCTTCTTTTCCTTTCTTTCTTCTGTGGTACTGGTAGTTGAACCCAGGGCCTTGCGCTTGCATGCTCTACAAGTGCTGGACCACTGAGCTGCACCCTCAGCGCTCCCTCCCTTTTTTCCCCGCTTTTTTGAGATGGGGTCTCGCCAAATTACGCAGACTGCCTCTGGTCTCGAACTTAGGATCCTCCTGCCTCTGTCTCCCAAGCCTCTGGGATTATAGGCATGCGGCTCTTTTCTTTCATATTTTGTGTTAGGATTGAACCTATGACCTTGTGCATGCTAAGGATGCTCTGTCTTATCATATGTGGCCTTTATTATAATCATTGCTTGTTCATCTAACTGGATCTAAGATCCTGTTTTCTTTGCTATTGACCTAAGCTGTACTTTGCTGTGCTGTTTTTCTGCTGTACTTCTTTTTTTCTCCAATGTTTACCATTTACACTTTTTTACTGCTATTGACATCTTTGACTGTCTCTTTGGGTTAGAAAGGGCTAGCATGCACTGGGGACTGAGACTTGAGATAGGGAAAGATAGCTTTGTACAACTTTAATCAGACTGCAGACTCATGGGCTAGAAGTAACCAAGGGATTATCTGAGATAGGCTCTCTGTCTTGTTTACTTGTTATTATCTTGTTTATGTTTCTTTCATAGAACTTGGCTTCTAGTATTGGTGCTTAGCAAGAGATACATCCAGTCCCCACACAGGGCGACTTCTTATTTTCAGAATAATGCTAAGGAGTGAGGAATAGTGGTTCTGTTCTCCCTAAGAAGTGCAGGATTTCTCACTCTTCTTCCCTGTGGCTGGTCTTCAGGCATACTTTCTAGAATATGGAACCCTTTGAAATGCTCTTTTAGCTAGGGAGAATGAGTCTCTCAGAAAATCCAGTGTTAGCCTTCCTCCTGGGAGCCGTAGCGAATTGGAGCTCTCAGGTAGGTGTGGAAAGATGCCTGGCCGCAGCAAGGTCTTTCTCTTTCTGGTGTGAGCATGGCATCCCACAGGAGGACCACACAGGTCAACATTAAAACTCTGTTTCCGTGGTATTCATCCCTTCATTAAAAATCTCAGTGACCCAAGCAGATTGCTTTCCCCAGTGAGTAGAAAATCTTGTTTTCCCTTGTCACCATGAACTGGAATGGTCTTTCCTCTCCTTTCTCTTCACAAAGTCCTGCCCTTGCTTCAAGACTCAACTTTCATCCCTGGCTCCTTCACCACTCCGATCTTCCATGAATAAAATTCTTCTTTGTCTCACCTTAATAGCAGTTATTACCAGAACCAATCATGATATATTTAATTATACATGCCCTTGGCTGGGAATGTAACTCAGGCCTTACCTAGGATGCATGAGGCCCTGGGTTCAATCTCCAGCACTGCAGATAAATAAATAAATAAAAATGAAAATAAAAAATTACATGTGGCCTCATGATGTCATTTTCTCTTTTCTTTCTTCTTCTTCTTCTTTTTTTTTTTTTGAGTCAGAGTCTTGCTGTATAGACCAGACTGACCTTGAACTCACCATCCTTCTGTTTCAGCTTCCACCATCCCTGGCTGTCATTTATCTTATATACTCATTTTCATTAGATTTTTTTGTCTACCATTAGAATGTGAGCTCCTTGGCGGTGGGTGCGGTGGCGCACGCCTGTAATCCCAGTAACTTGGGAGGCAGAGGCAGGAGGATCGCAAGTTGGAGACCAGAGGCAGGTTGCGTAATTTAGTGAGACCTTGTCTCAAAAAGTGAAAAAAATGGCCTGGGCATGCAGCTCAGTGGTCGAGCACTTGCAAAGCATGCAAGCGTGAGGCCCTGGGTTCAACACCCAGTACTGCCAAAACAAAACAAAACAAAACAAAACAAAACAAAAAAAGAATGTGAGCTCATTGAGAGCAGGGAACCTTGTTTTTTATATCATATAATGGAAAATTTCCAAATCTTTGTAGGTGCAAAGAGAGTGTGCTTTTAAGAGTGTCCGCTTTTTCAAAGTGATCTGTAACCAGTCTTATTTCATTGATGGCTATCATACACCTCCTATTCTTGGTTCTCTTGAAACAAATGTCAAGGACTTTTTTTTTTTTTTTTTTTTTTTGGCAGTACTGAGAGGGTGAACTCAGGGTCTCACATGTGCTTTGTGTGTACTCTGCCACTGACCAGCGCTCTCAACCCCTTTTTTAATTTTTTAAAATTGAGACAGGGTCTTGCTAAATTACACAGGCTGCCCTGGCCTCAAACCTGCAATTGTCTTATCTCCAGGGCACTGGGATCACAGGTGTGTGCCACCATGCTGGGCAAGGACTATGGTTTTTTATTATATTTATTTATTTTTTTGGTGGTGCTAAGGAGTTGAACTCTGAGGCTTACACATGCTTTTCTTGTTTGCAAGTGCTTGTCCACTGGGCCACACTTCCAGCATTTTTTACTTTGTATTTTGAGACAGGGTCTCGCTAAGTTAAGAAGGCTGCCTCTGGCCTTGAACTTGGGAGGGATCCTCCTGCCTCCTCCTGAGCTGCTGGGGTTAAAGGAGTGCGCCACCATGCTCAGCCAAGGACTATGTTTTAAACTACTTGGTGTCCCCTGTAGCATGTAGCTCAGGAATCAATGCAGTAGGGAAGTAATCAGCTTCTGCTTCCTTTTTTTTTTTTTTTTTTTTTTTTTTTTTTTTTTGGTGGTACTAGGAATTTAAAACCAGGGCTTTGCACATACTTTGCATGTGCTCTACCACTGAGCTACACCCTCAGCCTCTTTTTCCTTTGTTATCTTGAGACAGCATCTGGCTAAGTTACACAGGCCTCTGGCCTTGAACTAGATATCTTCCTGCCTCCAGCTCCTGAGTTACTGGGATTACAGGATTGTGCCACTGTGCCCAGCCTAGTCAGCTGTCATTATAAACCTTGTATTTTTTACCCAGAAAAGTTACAATCTTATTGCATTTTGTATTCCATGTGTTTTCACAGGATGAGCAGTTTCATCTAGGAATATAGAACCTGAATCACTGTGGACCATGTTGTTGTTAGGTGCCCTAGAGTCAAGTCTGACTCATAGAGACCCTATGTACAAGAGAATGAAACACTCCCCATTCTGTGCCAGGCACTTGATCTTTTTTATGTTTAAGGTCATTGTGGCAGATACTGTTTCAATCCATCCAGTTGAGGGTCTTCCTTGTTTTCGTTGACCTGCCACTCTCTCAAACATGATGTCCTTCTCCAGGGATTGGTCCCTCCTGACAACATGTCCAAAATATGTAAGATGCAGTCTAGCCATCTTGCTTCCAAGGAGCACTGTGGTTGCACTTTTTCTAGGGCAGATCAGTTTGTTCTTTTGGCAGTCCATGGTATATTCAGTATTCGTCTCCAGCACCATAACTCAAAAGCATCAATTCTTCTGTCTCCCTTACTCAGTGTCCAGCTTTCATAACCATATGATGTGACTGAAAATACCATGGCATGAAGTCAGGTGCACCTTGGTCTTCAATGTGACATCATTACTTTTCAACACACACACGCACACACACAGGCACAGACACAGACACTTTTTTTTTTTTTTTTTTTTTACGGTGCTGGAGGTTGAACCCAGGGCCTTGTGTCTGCATGCTTTGCAAGTGCTGGACCACTGAGCTGCGCCCCCAGCCCTTTTTTCTTTTCTTTTTTTTTTTTTTACTTTTTGAGACAGGGTCTTGCTAAATTATGCAGACTGCTTCTGGTCTGGAACTTGTGTTCCTCCCGCCTCCACCTCCCGAGCTGCTGGGATTACAGGCGTGTGCCACTGCACCCGATGCTACTTTTCAACATTTTAAAGAGGTCTTTTGCAACAGCTTTTCCCAATGCAATGCATCTTTTGTTTCTGTGGGTGTTGACTACAGAACCAAGTGAAGCAAAATCTTGGACAACTTCAATCTTTTCTCCATTTATCATGAAGTTATTATGCACCATTGTGGTTGTTGTTGCACCATAGCTTCTTTTTATTACATTCTCTTTCCCCCATCACTGACTTTTTTCTCCCCATCACTGTCCCCTGCCACAAGCTGGAATTTTGGAGGGAGAAACCCATCATTCTTTTAATTGGTCCTAGATGAGCTCATGGAAAAATGGAAATTCTTTGGACCTAGACAGTCTACTCAATTGTGTCAAATATTTTGACAGTGTTCTTGATCTTGGTGAACTATAGTCTCTCTGGGGTTATGAAAGAGAAGTCAAGATTTAGCACTAATGTAAGACATTGGAGACAATAGAAATGAAGTCTGCCAGAAAAACTTGCATGTGCCTGACAATTAGAGATTTTTCTTTTTGACTGTTAAAAAAACTTTATTTACTGAATTTGGGGCATATTAAGTATACAAACTTATTTTATTTTATTTTATTTATTTATTTTTTTTTTTTTGTGGTACTCAATGGTTGAACCCAGGACGTCATGCATACTTTGCAGGCACTCTACCACTGAGCTGCACCCCTAGCCCCTTTTTTATTTTTTATCTTGAGACAAGGTCTCACTAAGTTAGGCAGATTGCCTGTGGCCTTGAACCTCCAATCTTCCTGCCTCTGCCTCTTGAGTTGCTGGGATTACCAGTGTGTACCACTGTGGCCTACTCACACCCAATTTTAGATTTATATTGCTTAATTCAGTTTTGGAATGTTTTTATACATTCACAAATTGGTAAGAATTAAGAGGTTTTTAAAATGTTACCTCCTAGGTGGGTGGTTCTGTCTTGGATTATGTTAGAGGGCTGAAGGTATTGAGACTTCCAGGAGGTAATGCACATGGTGGCACAAGTCTTTAATCTTTAATCCCAGTGCTCAGCAGGCTGAGCTAGAAGATTGTGAGTTCTGTGCCAGCCTGAGTTACATAGTGAGACCCTATCTCAAACAAAACAAAACAAAACAATACAAAAACTGGCTGAGATGGTGCATGCCTGTAATCCCAGCAGGCTGGGAGGCTGCAGCCGGAAGCCAGTTGGGGCTACATTTGGAGTTCCAGGCCAGTCTGAGCCTTGGGAATGTGTTTTCTCTGTTCTAAATAGATATGAAAGCTGCTGCTATCTATAAATAGATTAAATTAGTTGAAATAACCTTTTGGGTGTGCATATCAAAAGTAAGTAAGGATCTGTCTTGTTTTGTATAAAACATTTGCATTGAATAAATGTTTTTGTTCACTGATTGGTTTACAGCTTTGAAACTCAAAGGAATGGACTGGTGTTTATATATGACATGTGTGGTTCTAATTATGCCAACTTTGAGCTGGATCTTGGCAAGAAAGTCCTAAATCTGCTGAAGGTAAGGCTGTGGAAGGATTCATTCCTCCTTTAATGACTAGGATTTTCTTTCTGTTCTTTGGGAAAAGATTTAGGAATGATGTAAATTTTAGACATTATGTTCAATTTAAAGGTCACCTGTAAATACTGCCTAATGGCTGTTTCCTCAGAACAAGAAATCATCTTAAGAGTGGAGTGTGGTAGCCTAGTCCCACCACTCAGGAGCCTGCAGCAGGAGGATCCTGAGCTCTAGGCCAGCCTGGGGTACATAATAAGACCTTGTATCAGAAAAACAAAAATCAACACAACAACAAAAACCCAAAAACAAAGCAAAAGGGAAGTGGGAAGAATTAAAATTTAAAAAATAGAGGCAAATTCTGAGTCATAAAATTGGGATGTACTCTTTTGGGAGTTTTATAAAAGAGTGATTATGGCCAAAGTTTGATATCTGGGGAAAGGTCACCTAGCCAGTGACTTTTCAGACATTATTTTCTCAGTCTGGTGTGAAATATATTTCACATTTTAATTTGACATATAAAAATATATATGTAGAGTTCTGTGCACATACATACATGTAATGTATCCTGTATACACATAGGTTCTAATCCCTTATCCCAAAAACTCAGGTCTAGAGTTTTTTTCTTTTCTTTTCTTTTCTTTTCTTTTCTTTTCTTTTCTTTTTCTGCAGTATTGGTGGGGCTAAACCCAGGGCCTCACACATGGTTTGCATGTGCTCTACCCCTGATTTACATTTCAACCCCCTTTTAAATTTTTTTAAACTTGGGATAGGGTCTTGCTAAGTTATGCAGACTGCCTCTTGCCTCATCCTTGCAATCCTCCTGCCCCAGCCTCCTGAGTCGCTGGAATTAGAGGTGTGTGCCACTGTGCCCAGTGCATGTGAACATCCTTACATATGTGACTTGTGCAAGAGAGTCTTCAGGGCCATGCTTTTCATACTCTTTTCATTATTGCCTAAGAAGGCTTTTTAGATATTTTCTCCCTAATTACTCCTCTTCTAGTGAAAAAGGAAATTTGTAATTGATAGTGGATATTGAAGCCAGGGCCTCATACATGCTAAGCATGTGCTGTATGGCTGAGCTACCCCCCCCTCACCCTAGTGGTATTTTAACACCATGTCTATACTGCATATCTTCCCCCCATCCCCAGGTTGAGATGGAGTCTTAATATGTTGCCTGGGCTTGTCTCAAACTCCTCAGCTCAAATGATCCTTCTGTCTCTGCTTCCTGAGTGCTGGGAAAAAAGGCATGCATCAGCACACACCGCTCTTGCACATCCTTCCGTTCCATTCCCTTCCCTTCCTGTTCCTTTTTTTTGAGACAGGTCTCTCTATGTAGCTTTCTCTAGCCTGGAACTCAGTGTGTAGCCTCAGCTGGCCTTGACTTCATAATCCTACTGCCTCAGCCTTCCAAGTGCTGGGTTGGTTACAGGCATGCACTACCATGCTGGGCACTGTACATATCTTCATACATAGAAAGAGAAAGGCTTTGTTTTTTTGTTTTTCTGTCACACAACTAATTTCACCCCCATGGGGGCTTGATAGCAGCCCCATTGCTAGTGGACACTGTATGTTATACACCTAGGAGTGGATTGCTTGGTCATAAGGTATGTGAATATCCAGCTTTATAAGACAGTGTCAAACTGTTTTCTAAAGTGATTGTACCCACTTGCCACATGTAAAAATTTCTGCTCTCCAACTTAGTAGTGTCAGACTTTATTCCTAGTTAGGTATAAAATGGTATTTTGTGGCATAATTTGTATTTTTCTTATTAGTGAGATTAAATATCTCCATATACTTATTAGCTATATATATTCTTCTGTGAAATGCCTATTTATAGGCCAGGTGTGGTGATGAATGCCTGTAATTCCAGCAACATGGGAGGCTGAGGCAGGAGGATCAGGAGGTCCAGGACAGAGGCAACTGCATAACTTAGTGAGATCCTGACTCCAAATAAAAAGTAAAAAATGGGCTGGGAGTGCAGCCCAGTGGCAGAGTACTTGCAGAGTATCTGGGAGGCCCTCACTACAAGCCTCACATAGTTTAAAAAAAGAAAAAAAAAGCCTATATATGTTAGGCCCATTTACGCATTAGTAATTTATATATTGTCTGCAGCAATACCAGTGTGGCATCTGATCCTGTCAGATCTTGGAAGCTAAGCAGAGTGAGGCCTGGTTAGTACTTGGATGGGAGACCGCTTGGCAACACCAGGTGCTGTAGGCTTGGGAGAAGGACCTGGCAACCCACTCCCCCCCCAAAAAAAAAATCTGCCACTAAAAACCCTATAAATACCAGAGAAGCACTGATAATAGTGTTTTTGCCTATCGTACATAGGATTGTTTTGAGAAGGTGTTCCCCAAATTGGGGCATTTCTTAGAATTAATTCTGGTTTTAAATTTCATAATCTTATAATTTACTTTAGTTGCCATCAGATGCTTTTTTTTTTCCCTAGTACTTGGGGCTGAACCCCGGGCCTTGAGCATGCTTTGTAAGCACTCTGTCACTGAGCTATACCCCAGCCTCTATTTTAATTTTTAAAATTGGGACAAAGTCTTGCTAAGTTACACAGGCTGCCTTTGGTCTGAAATCTGCAATCCTCCTGCCTCCGTCTCCTAAATTGCTGGGATTATAAGCATGCACCACCACACCCAACATCATATGCATTGTTAACTATTAAAATTATTGTTTTAGATGAGCCATTTGAACCAGATAATGCGGACTCTACCTTTAGTAGGCAATGTGGAATTTTCTCCCTGAAGGATAAATTGTTATTTTTCTGATTATGAAATAATGTTTAAAACACATTGATGGAAAAAAAACATTAGTGCACACAGTTGTAAAATAATAATTACTAACACTGAAAGTTTTGAATACTCTTCTAAATTCTTTATGTGCTTTAAAACTCATTTAACCATGTCATCCACCTCTAAGTAATATCTATTGCTATTACTATCCCCATTTTACAGATCTAGAAATTTAGATGTAGAGAATTTAAGAACTTGCTTAAGGCAATATAACTAATAAGTGACATCTAAAATATTACTTATAATCCTACCCTTGGAGATTATCTGTATAAAGAGTTTGGGTTATATATATGTCTAATCTTTTAAAATGTGTATACACACACACACACACACACACACACACACTTTATATTATGTTATGCTTTATATTATGCTTTATATTATGTTAGGTATATATTTCATCATGTTTTAATATAAATAGTTAAATTTATTACTTTAAATATGAAAATCTGTTTTATTGTTGTTAGATGCTGTCTAGTCAGGTCTGGGGCTGGGATTTAGCTCAATGGGTAGAGCGCTGCGCTGCAGTCTCTGAGGTCCCTAGTTCAATTCCCAGCACTGCAAAAATGGGAGAAGGACCTGGCGATCCACTCCCAAGGCAATCTCGAAACAGTCAGCCATTGAAAACCCTATGAGGGTCGCTATGAGTCGGATACTGACTCGACAGCACCTAACAACAACAACAACAACAGTCAGATCTGACTCATAGCAACCCTATGTACAACAGGACGAAACACTCCCCGACACTGTGCCATGCCCAGCTTCTCTGCTGTTCATAGGGTTTTCAATAGCTGAGTGTTTTGGGATTATTTTGGGAATGGATTGCCATGTTCTTCTCCCATTTTTGCAGTGCGGAGATCCAACCTAGGGCCTAGACAGTGCAGAGCAGCACTCTACCAATTCAGCTGAACCCCACCAAATCTGTTTTAATATATACTTATATGTAAAGCCTAAATATGTGTGTGTGTGTGTGTGTGTGTGTGTGTGTGTGTGTATTTTTTTTAACCCTATGAGGGTTGCTATGAGTCGGATACCGACTCGACGGCACCTAACAGCAACAACAGCAGCATATATATATATATTTATATATACATATATATATGAAACTATAGGGGCTAAACCATCTGCTTGGTGCTCACACATGCCTAGAATTCCAGCAACTCAAGAGATTGGGAAATTGAGGCCAGAGGCAGCCTGGGCAACTTGGTGATACCCTGTCTCAAGATAAAAAATGGTTAAGGGAAGCTGGGGGCGGGGTGTCACACACCTGTAATCCCAGTGACTCGGGAGGCAGAGGGAGAAAGATTGCAAGTTCAAGACCAGAAGTAGTCTGCGTAATTTAGCAAGACTCAAAAAGTTAAAAAATGGGCTGGGTGTGCAGGTCAGTGGTACAGCACTTGCCAGGTATGCAAGTGTGAGGCCCTGGGTTCAACCAGGCAGTTAAGGGTATATTTTGTGATGCTGGGGATCAAACCTAGGGCTTTGTGCATGGTAAGCATGCAGTGTACCACTGAGTTACACAGATGAAGAAATGGGTGAAAAAGTAAAATATGATACATATGTAGACTAAATTAAAGTTGTAGAAGAAAAATGTGCTGGACACCATGGCTCATGCCTGTAATCGCAGTACCTCTGGAGGTGGAGGCAGGAGGATCGCAGCTTCGAGGCCAGAGGCAGCCTGCATAATTTAGTTAGACTCTGTGTCAACATAGAAAATAGAAAACAGAGTGGGGTGCAGTGGTGCACGCTTGTAATCCCAGCAATTCGAGAGGCAGAGGCAGAAGGATCACAAGTTTAAGACCAGAGGCAGTCTGTGTAACTTAGCAAGACCCTGTCTCAAAAAGTAAAAAAAGAAAAAGGGCTGGAGGTGCAGTTCAGTGGTACAGCACTTGCAGAGCATGCCAGTGTGAGGCCCTGACTTCAACCCCCAGTACCTTCCCCCTAAAAAAAGAAAAAATGGACTAGGGGTACAGCCCAGTGGTAGAGCACTTGCAACGTATGTGCGAGTCCCTGGGTTCAACCCTGAGTACTGCAAAAAAAAAAGTTTCTTTTATGTTCAATTTATTAGTAATCTAATTTTTCATTTAAGTTTTAATAAGCAGAGTTTTCCTAGGATACATATATATGTGCTGATGTGATATGTACAGGATAACAGGTAAGAAAAGTCAAAATAGTTTCTGATCCATAAACTTTACAGTCAACATGAACTTACCATCATTTTTAAAGGTAAACCAGCTTCTAATTTCTTTACTTCTCTTTTTTTCCCCTTATTTCTTTGGAGACAGGGTCTTTGTGTGTATAGCCCAGGCTGCCCTCAAACTTGTGTTGATCCTCCTGCCTCAGCCTCCCAAGTGCTGGGATTATGGGTGTATGCCATCATGCCAGCTTCTTTACTTCATTTAACCACTCTTCCTCTCACCGCTGAAGTGAAACCTGAATTAGCCTGTAGACTGCCCCTGCGGGGGAAGAGTGAGAAGTGGAGGGAAACTGAACTCTCAGTTTGAACATTACAAGTCCCATTAGGCTTGACTTCCTTCCATGTTTTCTCCACAGGGAGCATTTCCAGCTCGTTTGAAGAAGGTGCTGATTGTGGGAGCACCCATATGGTTTCGAGTTCCCTATTCTATCATCAGCCTGCTCCTAAAGGACAAAGTCCGAGAGAGGGTAAGGCAAGCTAGTTCCTTCTTATGTCAAAGTGAATGAATACATTTACATCTCTGCTGTGAAATACTGCCAATTAATTTTCTATCTTCAAAAAAAGTCTCCTGGCTTATCTCCCAGAACCAGAGTACTTTCTGGTTCTATTAGCATATTCACTCACACTGTCTACTTTACACATTCATTAGTTCCGCACAGACTGCCTCCCTTCCTCCTCACAAGCTCCTTATAGTTAAGAACTGGCCACAGTTCATTTGGCTCTCCCTCTTCACAGCACCTTGCATAAGATAGAACCAACTGAGTCCGGGTATGGTGGCACATGATCTGTAATCTCAGCATCCTTTTGCAAGGTAGAGCCCCAGGGATTTTGAGTCCAAGGCCAGAGGTAGCCTGCATAACCTTAGCAAGACCTTGACTCAAAATAAAAAACACAAAAAATGAACTAAGGGTGCAGCCTGGTGGTAGAGCACTTGGAAAGTATGTGTGAAGCACTGGGTTCAATCCCTTAAGTACTACAATAAAAAAATAATAAAATAAAAAATGGAACTGAAGGAATGTATCCCAGTAGCGATTTAAGGATGGCTACTATTTCCAGATCTTGAGATGGCTTTGATGATGAATACAACCCCATTTCTCTTTGTCATTCCCAGCATAGTAGACCATATGATTACTGGATTCAAAATGACCCATGCCAGCCCATTTTAGCCTAAAATATCTGTTTGTGTGCCCCACTTCCCTTTTGATGATTTCTAATTTTCCTAGATTCATACTCTGTACATTCCACGTTTCAATTATTAATGGATGTTTGCAGTTGTTCCTCCTCATTTTGAGTCATGCCACATCAACAAAAGGAGGTTCTAGGGGCTTTACTCTGTTCCCATCATTAAGGTTGACTCTACTTTGAGGAGGCAACTCTTCCCTGGGCGTCTTTTGAGTGCCTTCCAACCTGGGGGGCTCATTTTTTGGCACTATATCTGACAGTGTTTCTCTGTTATTCATAGGGTTTTCAGTGGCTAATTGTTTCAGAGGTGGGCTGCCATGTCCTACTCCCTAGTCTATTTTAGTCTAGAAGTTCAGCTGAAACCTTTCCATCATGAATGACCCTGCTGGTATCTGTACTAGTAGAACAGCTTTCAGCATCCAACAACACACAAGCCTCCACAGTATGGCAAACTGACAGATATGTGGAGGTTACGTTTAGGGTTCATAATTAAAAAAGACATCTCAAGATCTGTGCTGAAATACAGTGCTGTCAGTGATAGAATAATATCCATATGCCTACAAGGAAGACCAATTAATATGACTATTATTCAAAATTACCTACCCACCACTGAGGCCACAAATGATGATGGGAAGATTTTTACCAGTTTCTGCAATCTGAAATAGATCAAACATGCGATCAGGATGTACTGATAACTACTGGTGAGTGGAATGCAAAAGTTTGAAACAAAGAAGGCTCAGTAGTTGGAAAATATGGCCTTGGTGACAGAAATGATGCTGGAGATTGCATGATAGAATTTTGTCAGACCAATGACCTTTCATTGCAGATACATTTTTTCACCAACATAAATGGTGATTATACACATGGACTTCATCAGATGGAACATACAGGAACCAAATTGACTACATTTGTGGAATGAGAGCCAAGGTATGACCCTGAGCATATTCCATCTGAGTTCAGAGACCACCTCAAGAATAGGTTTAATACATTAGACACTAATGATCAAAGACATCATTCATGAGCAAAGCAAAACATTATTAAAAAGACAGGAAAAAAAGAAAAGACCAAATAACACGTCAAAAGAGACTCTGAAATTTGCCTTTGAACATTGAGCAGCTAACGTAAAGGGAAGACATGATGAAGTTAAGTAACTAAGCAGAAGATTTTAAAGGGCAGCTCGAGAAGACAAAATCAATTATTCTAATGACATGTGCAAAAAGCTGGGGAGATACAAAACCAAAGAGAAGAACATGTTGTTTTCCTCAAGCTTAAGGAATTGAAGAAAAAATTAAAGCCTTGAGTAGCAATTTTGAAAGATTCTACAGCAAACATCAAAAGATAGAAAGAATACACAGTCATTATACCAAAAAGAACTGGTGGTGAACAACCATTTCAAGAAGTTGCATGTGATCAGGAACCAATGATACTGAAGAAAGAAATGGAAGCTCTCTTGAAGGAATTGGTGAAATATGAGGCTCCAGGAATTGATGGAATACCAGTAGAGGTGTTTCAGCAAACACGTGCAGCACTAGAGGTGCTAACGTGTTTATACCAACAGATTTGGAAAACAGCCACCTGGCCAACTGCCTAGAAGAGATCCATATTTGTGCCTGTTCCCAAGAAAGGGGATCCACCTGAATGTGGAAACTATCAAATGGTATCTTTAATATCACATGCAAGCAAAATTTTGCTAATGATCATTCAAAAGTGACTGTAGCAGTACATAGACAGGAAACTGCCGGAAAATCTAGCCACATTCAGAAGAGGGCATGGAACCAGAGACATCATTGCTGATATCATATGGATGTTAGCTGAAAGCAGAGAATACTAGAAAGATGTCTATTAATGTTTTATCAACTGTGCAATGCCACTTGACTGTGTGGATCATAACAAACTATGGATAACACTGTGAAGAATGGTAATACCAGAGCACTTAATTGTACTCATGAGGAATCTGTCATTCGAATGGAAAAAGGAAACATTGCCTGGTTGAAGGTCGAGAAAGGTGTGCACCAAAGCTGTATCCTTTCACCATACCTCTTCAGTCTCTATGCTGAGTAAATAATCCAAGAAGCTGGACTTTATGAAGAAGAATACAGCATCATGTTTGAAGGAAGACTCATTAACAACCTGCACTTATACAGATGACACAACTCTGCTTGCAGAAAGTGAAGAGAATTTAAAACATTTATTGATGAAGATTAAAGAACACAGCCTTCGATATGGATTGTGCCTCAAAATTAACAAAACAAAAATCCTTACAGCTGGATCAGTAAGCAACTTCATGATAAATTGAGAAAAAATTGAAGTTGCCCAAGATTTTGCTTTACTTGGTTTTACAATCAACACCTATGGAAGCAGCAGTCAAGAAATCAAAAGATGCATTGCACTGGGAAAAGCTGTTTCAAAATTCCTCTTTAAAGTGTTGAAAGTAAAGATGTCACATTAAAGACAAAGGTATGCCTAACTCATGCCATGGATTTTTCAGTCTCATCATATGGTTGTGAAAGCTGGACATTGAATAAGGGAGACAGAAGAACTGATGCTTTTGAATTATGGTGGAGACGAGTATTGAATATAACATGGACTGCCAAAAGAACCAACAGATCTGTCCTAGAAGAAGTACAACCAGAGGGCTCCTTGGAAGCAAGGATGGCTAGATTGCATCTTATGTATTTTGGACATGGCGTCAGCAGGGACCAGTCCCTGGAGAAGGACATCATGTTTGCGAGATCAATGAAAAAAAGGTCAATGAAAAAAAGGAACATGCTCAACTAGATGGATTGACACAATGTC
Source organism: Pedetes capensis (assembly GCA_007922755.1). Lineage (NCBI taxonomy): Eukaryota > Metazoa > Chordata > Mammalia > Rodentia > Pedetidae > Pedetes > Pedetes capensis. The sequence continues at coordinate 143,825 of VMDO01003025.1, forward strand.
TGCAACAGGCTTAAACATAAGTAAGATTGTGTGCCTGGCACAAAATTGAGGAGTGTTTCATTCTGTTGTATGTAGGGTCACTATGAGTTGGACCCAACTCGACAGCACCTAAGAAAAACAACAACAACAACAGTGAGATTTTATCCTAGTGCTGCATAGTCTTTTCATGTTTTAATATTTAACAGCATTTAAGGGCTAGGGGTGTAACTCAGTGGTAAAGTGTGTGCTTAGCATGTGCAAGGCCCTGGGTTCCCCAGCTCCAAAAGCAAAACAAAATAAAAGTCAAACATAAAAATCAACTCTTAATATAATTCCATTAGTTGAACTGGTGTTAGAGTTTGCTCACCTGGAGCTAAGTCTATAGCTCAGTGGTAGAATACTTGCCTGACATATTGCAGGCCTTGGTTTCAATCCTCAACACTTGGAAAAAAAAGAAAATGAATTTGTTCACCTGAAAGTACCAGTTCGTCTGGCATTGGCAAGGGCCAGCATCTGTTTCTCTTCTTAGCTTCCCCCCCCCAGCCCCCACCTGAGACATGGTCTTGCTATGTAGCCCAGGCTGTCCTGGAACTCAAACTTCACCTTCTTTGGCCTCCTGAACGCTGGGATTACAGGCATGTGCCACCTTGCCCAGTTTATTGCTGGTATTTTTTTCTTTAAACAGTTTCTTGCTTCCAATTTCATACATGCTCAAAATTACTTTAATTCTGTTATAAATTTCGGAGTCCTTCAGGACTGAAAGATTGGTCTCAGTCCCTGATTATTACCCTGAAAGAAGTGACATATGAGTTGGGCATGGTGCATGCCTGCAATCCCAGCATTTGGAAGGCGGAGGCAGGAAAATAGAAAGTTTTAGGCCAGGCTTGATTACATAGTGAAGCTTCGTCTCAAAAAACAAAACCAAACAAAACAAAAATGACATGAAACATTGGCATATTCGGGTAAAATGGTAAAGTTATTTTTGGAAATATTGCCAGATTGTTGTGGCGTGTAATTGTGAAGTAAATGAATAATGGACCCAGCTCTGTGGTACATGCTTGTAATTCCAGCAACTTGGGAGACAGAGACAGGAGGATTGTGAGTTTGAGGCCAGAGGCACTTCAGCAACTTTGTGAGATTTTGTCTCTAAAAAATAATAAAGGACCTAGGGGTACATCTCGGTGGCAGAGAGTTTTGGGTTCAATCCCCCAAGACCGCAAAAAAAAAAAAAAAAGAAAAAAAGCAAGCAAATATTTATACCTGGGTCACTTGGGTCAGAGAGGGAAAAGTGAAGACATGTTGCGGCCAGGTGAATGTGACAACAATGGCACTTTGTTTCTACGGAAACTGCTTAAAGACCTAATGACTCTCAGAGCAGGAGAGATGTTTCCTAAAAGAACTCTTTTTTTTTTTTTTTTTTTTTTTTTAAGGTACTTAGGAGTTGAACCCAGGGCCTGGCATGCACTCTGCAAGTGTTCTACCACTGGGCCTGGACCCCCAGTTTTAATATTTTATTTTGTGTCAGGGTCTCATTGGGATTACAGATATGTACCACTGTGTCTGGCCTAAGAAGAATCTTTTGAGAAGACTCTTGTTTTTTGGGGTTTTTGATACTATGTACTCCACGCTTGCCTCACACTTGAAATCCTCCTGCGTTCAGCCTTCCAAGTGCTGAGATTACAGGTGAACCCAGGACCTCGTATTAGTACTCTACCACTGAATTATATCCCCAGCCCTTCTGAGACGACTTTTGCAGCATGTTCTTGCATTTGAACTTAGGAATTGTATATACACTCATAATATATTGAATACCTCCTATGGTCGAGGCCCTGGTCCCTGGGAATTAAACATTGAGCCGGATAGTCCTTATCCTCAAGAAGTTCATTGCCCTGATGGAGAACACAGAGGAATAGAGCTTGAGTTCTGCAGGAGCTTAGAGGAGAATTTTGCCTCAGTCATTCTGAAAGTTTTCACAGAACAGAGAAACTGGTCCTTGAAGAGGCCAGGGAGGAAAGGAGACTATTCCAAGAAGGGGCACCAGGAAGAGCGATAAGCTTTAGGAAGAGCATTCTCACAACCCCAGAGATCCAGCATGCTTGTGTCCAAGCAGATAGCAGAATTAAGTATTATAGTTACTTAATCTACCATTTTCCTGGGCTATCCTGCCTCTGGGAGGCCTGTCTTGTCTTGCTTTCATAGACATTTATTTTTGAGAACACTCATGCCAAGCTTGAGTAAAATAGAACTTGACAGGTTTAGAATCGACTGCCTTAGTACAGGGTAGACGAAAATAACTATTACTTGTGTATTCTTAGTGCTCAAAAAGAAGAATACCAGCATGATGTGGTCCTGGAAACCTTTGTTAGCAGTATAAAACTTTCATTCACTAGATTTTCCTTCCAGAAGATATATAACCAGGCCCCTAATTCCAGAAGTGAACTTCATAGATGTTCTGGAAATTCAGACTTTTGTTTTGTTTTGTTTTGTTATGTTCTATTTTCTTGCAATGGAGTCTCACCATATAGCCTAGGCTGGCCTTGAACTCATATCCCTTTGTTTCACCTTTCCAAGTGCTAAGATTCCAGATGTGCATCCCCACACCTGGCTTTAAATTCAAAATGTTTATCTGAGGAGTTAATAAGACTTCAATTCCAGACAGATAAAATGCAGTCTGCTTCTTTTACAAATATACTTAGTATTTCAAGTAAATCTCATTACACTCCCCAAACCTAATATCAGTACATTTGTTCTTTTTGTGTGCGTGTGATTTTTTTCTATTTATTTGTTTGTTTTTCTTTTTTTTTTTTTGGCACATTTAACTTTCTTTATCATTACTATTTGTGTGCCTCCCCACCCCTCATCCCCTTTACTCATGTGGTTCTTTCTGGCCTTCCAGATTCAGATATTAAAGACATCTGAAGTTACTCAGCACCTGCCCAGGGAGTGCCTTCCAGAAAACCTGGGTGGGTATGTCAAAATTGACCTCGCCACTTGGAATTTCCAGTTCCTACCCCAGGTGAATGGCCACCCAGATCCCTTCGATGAGATCATCCTGTTCTCCCTACCTCCTGCCTTGGACTGGGACTCAGTCCATGTTCCAGGTCCCCATGCCATGACCATCCAGGAGTTGGTAGACTATGTCAACAGCAGGCAAAAGCAGGGGATATATGAGGAGTATGAGGACATTCGACGCGAGAACCCCGTTGGCACTTTCCACTGCTCCATGTAAGTAGAAGAGGTTTGGGTAGGAATCGTTTACCAAGGTGCTTCTGGCATGGGCCGACAGAGCTCTTTCCACACCTCATTCCTTCACAGAGGTGTTAGGAGCTTCATTTCACTTAAATAATTGTTTTTCTCATCCAGAAAGAGGTATTTCCTGCTTGGTGCTTATTGCCAATGTCCTGTGCTTTGAAATTTCTGAAAGTCTTTGGTACCAGTAGGGAATCCTATAACAGAGGACTTATTTTTGGGTATTTTCCTGAAATGTAAGTGCTTTTCAAAAAAGGCTCAGGATGTCAGAAATGCTCCTTTTTTTTTTTTTTTTTTTTTTTGCAGTACTGGGGGTTGAACCAGGGCCTCCTACTTCCATGCTTTGCAAGTGTTGGACCACTAATCTGCACCTCCATCACTCCCCCCCACCTTTTTTTTTTTACTTTTTTGAGACAGGGTCTCACTAAGTTATGCAGACTGTCTCTGGTCTCGAACTTGCAATCTTCCTGCCTCCGCCTCCCAAGCCACTGGGATTACAGATGTGCACCACGGCGCTTGGCTCAAAAATGCTCCATCTTGAGAGGAGGGGTACTGGTGCATTTAAAAGAATCCATCAAACTGAGTGTGATGGCTCATGTGTGTAATTGTAGCACTCAGAAAGCTGAGCAGGACTATCACAAGTTCAAGTCCAGCCTAGGGAATTCCTGAGACCTTGTCTTAAAATAAATAAAGAGGGCTGGGGATCACCGAGCATGACCAAAGCCCTAGGTTCAGTTCTTAGTAGTAAGGGAAAAAAATCTAGCAGGTGAGAAGATTTTCCTTTTAGGAATGTATTTATTTATTTATTTATTTATTTATTTATTTTTGTAGTACTTGGGTGAACCAGGGCTTTTCAAACGTACTTTGCAAGTGCGCTACCACTGAGCTGTACCTCCAGCCCCCTTTTTAGTTTTTTATTTAGAGACAAGGTCTCACTAAGTTATGCAAGCTGCCTCTGGCCTCAAACTTGCAGTCCTCCTGCCTCAGTCTCCTGAGTTGCTGGAATTACAGGCATGTGCCACTGTGCCCAAGTCATAGAAATTTAATCTCTTGGGATATTCCTTCTACCTAAATCCTTGCAGAAAACCAGCTGACTAGTTTGTAGCTCTGATTCATAACTACTTGACAACTATTGTTGGCGGTACAAGATAGGTCATTAATCATACTAAGATTTTTTTGTTGTTGTTATGGGATTTTCCTTTTCTTTCTTTCTTTCTTTCTTCTCTCTTTTCTTTTCTTTCTTTTCTTTTCTTTTCTTTTCTTTCTTTCTTTTTAGACAGTCTCACTAGGTAGCCCATGCTGGCCTGGACTAGAACCCTCTATCTTCCTGCCTCAGCCTTCCTAGTGCTGGCATTACAGGCATATGTCATGATGCCTGGCTCTCTCACCATGTTTTAGTCAGATGAAGCAGAAATCTCTTTCTCTTCAACTAGTGAGTTCTATCTGTTGAAAATTAAGCTGTCCCCACGGGTCCCAGGCTCAAGTTCTGAGTTATCCAAAAGTCCTCTATGTGAGTGACACAATTTTTTCCCTTCTCTGCATTTAAGTTTCCCTGTGTGTAATGTGTGACTGTTGTAGTCTTATATCTGCCTACTTTTAAATGTTTGAGGAATACATGAGTTCATGAGCACCTCTTTCCTTCAGAATTCAATCCACCTTAGTCAGTATTCTGTGAAGAAGATATGCAAAAGAAAGAGGGAAAATGAGTTAGGAAACTGAGGTAAGCACACTAAGATTAAAGAAGCAATTGAGAAAGAAGCCATGAAAAAGAGCAAGGATGCAAAGCGGGGCTGAGGGCTTAGCTCAGTGGGAGAGGCTTTGCCTGGCACAGGCAAGGCCCTTCAGCACTGCAAAGAAAGGATGGGGAGTAGAAGGGAAAACAGAGTGTATCTTAAGAGAGAAGAGTATTCTTTTCTCCCACACAGCTTTGTTTCCTTCCTACCAGCCTGAGACCTCTATTTACATCTGGTCTCTCTTTTTTAAAAATTTTATCTCCCTTTATTAGTAAATGATGATGGGGTACCAATCTCTTTTTCAACCAGAACAGTTTTTCTCCCGCTAGGTTGAACCCAGGGCCTCACACATAGTAAATGAGTGCTTTACCATTGAACTGCAACTCCAGGCCCTTTCTTGTTCTTTTAATTTGACACAGGATGTCGCTAAACTGTGCAAGTTGCCTCTGGCCTCAAACTTGTGATTCTTTTATCTCAGCCTCCTGAGTCGATGGGATTATAGGTGTGTACAACCTTGCCCAGCTTTCCTAGTAGTTTGATCACGGATGTAACTTGGAGCAGGGAGGAGTGCATTTGTTTGGGGGATTCCTGGCTATTCTATACTTCTGCCATTACTCACTTTGTCAAAGTAATTGCATTAAAAGAGCTGGTTTGGGTTGTCTGTTTGTCATCATTCAAACCAGCTGTCATGTGATAATTGGAACACATACTAGCCTGATCAGAGAACTTCACATTCTTGCCTCTTTACTGAGCGATGGAACTCTCACTTCATGATCTAACACCCAGAATCTTCATCAGCTCCAGGCCTCTGTCTTACCCTAAGTCCCAGTAGAACTGCATATATGAAACAAACTATGTCTTCCTTAGAGTTCTGGATTATGAAGTAAATATCAAAGTATTCACAATTGCTCAAGGGTCCCATGGTCCAAGAGACTGTCTTACACCATGTTGAAAAAGACTTTCTGAACAGAAAGTGCTTTTTATTATGAGATAACTGCATATTCATGCATTTGTGAGAAGTACAGACCAATCACATGTACCATGTTTTCCCACATGGTTAATCCTCTAAAACTATAGTATAATATCACAACCAGGATATTGTCATTGATATAGTCAGCAGTCTTATTCTGATTTCACCAGTTTTACTTTTTGTGTGTATGTGTTTAGTTCTGGGCAATTTTGTAATACATTGTAGTTCTATATGTCTGTCACCACAGTGATAATTACAGAGAGCCCCGTCCCAAGGTTCCCTCTTGTCTTCTCTCCCACGACCTCCCCACCCTAACCCTTGCATCAGGAATCTGTTCTCCATTACTCTAATTTTGTCCTTTCTAGAGAGTTGTGATATAAAAGAATCACACTGTATGAGGAGGAGATGGCTTCTGTTCAGTAGACGTAATTCTCTGGAGATTCGTCTAAGTTGTTGCCATATATCTATAGTTGGTTCCTCTTTATTGCTAAGTAGTCTTAAGTAGTATGGGAGAAGGATGTGGCAATCCACTCCTGAGGCAATCCTGAAAGAGTAAGCCATTGAAAACCCTATGAGGGTCGCTACGCGTCGGACACGACTTGACAGCATCCAGCAACAGTCTTAAGTGGTATGAACGGACCAATTTGTTTGACAGTTCCCATATTGAAAGACATCTGGATTGTGTCCAGTTTCTGGCTATTACAGGTTAAACTGTTATGAATATTTGTTTCTAGATTTTGTATGAACATAAATTTCTACCTCTAGCAGGAATGCATTTGCTAGGTCATATGGTAATTGTATAGCTTTTATAAGAAACTGCCAACTATTTCGCCCAGTGGCTTTATCATTGTGCATTCTCACCAGTGATGTACGAGTAATTCCGTTTCTTTGCATCCTTATCAGCATTTGGTGGTGTCACTCTTCTTTTTTAGCAATTGTGATAGGTATGTCACAAAATCTCCTTATGCTTTTAATTTGCATTTCCTTAATGGCTGATGTTGTTGACCATTGTCTAATGTTCTTACTTGCCCTCACAAATATCTCCTTGGAAAATGTCTTTTGCTCTATTTTTAAATTAACATTTGAGAGCCAGGGTGGTGCATGCCTGTAGTCCCAGAAATTGAGAGGCTGAGGCAGGAGGATCGACCTGAGTTTTAAGACCAGCCTTGTCTACACAATGAGATGCTATCTCAAAAACCCAAACAACAACAAGTTAACATTTGAGAGTTTATGTATTCTAGGTAGGGGTTGGTTACTGGAGTTAGGGTTTGCAGACCTACCTTCCACTCTGTGGCTTGTCTTTTCATCTTTTTTTCCCCTCTCCTGTTATTGGTAGATAATGGTACGATACAGAGAAATACAGCATTGGCTTTTTCCATGATGCAACCATTACATCACTTTTGGTTACACTTTTATCAACTTACAAGGTTTAAAAAATATGGAGTGCTTTACAAATTTGCATGTCATCCTTGCGCAGAGGTCATGCTAATCTCTATCATTCCAGTTTTACTGTATGTGCTGCTGAAGTGAGCACTGTCTTTCCATCTCAGTAAAGTTTCTTGTGATGCAGATGTTTTTAATAATGATGAAGTCCTATTTACCAAGTTTTCCTTTTATAGATTATTCTCCTAGTGCAGTTGCACTTGTTTGTTTGGTTTTGTTTTTGTTTGAAAAGCCTAGAATGGCCTCAAACTTGAGATCCTCCTGTTTCAGCCTCCTAGGTACAAGGATTACAGCTGTGCATCACCACACCTGGCTCTGGTGCAAATCTGAGGATACTTTGCTGAGCTCTAAATTTTGAAGGTTTTTTTTTTCCCACAAAAGCTTTAAAATTTTATGTTTTACATTTAAGTCTGTGGTGGGGTCTGAATTACTCTGTATAAATTGTAAGCCTTAGGTTGGTATTCTGCCATTGGAATCCAGTTGTTGCAGCACCTTTTGCTGAGGAAGAATTACATCTACTTGTGATAGTTACTTTGTAAACTGTCAGACATTTGTATGGTGAGGGGAGAATTTTTTAAGGTAGAGGAAAGTACAGAGAATGACATAACAACTGTGTTCCTATCACTAGAATTCACACTGATAGTTGTTAGTATTTTGTTATAAATCCCTTCCAGTCTCACCCTCAATTCTCTTTTTCCCACCAGCTGCTACTAGTATGAATATGGTATATTTATAGTCCATTTTTTATACTATTACATATATATGTTTACCCAGGAACAATATGATGTTGTTGTTGTTGTTGTTGTTAGGTGTTGTTGACTCGGTGTCCAACTCATAGCGACCCTGCGTACAACAGGTGAAACACTACTGTTGTGCTTCTCTGCTATTCATAGGGTTTTCAGTGTCTTATTGTGTTTTTTTGGGAGTGGATTGCCGGGTCCTTCTCCCAAGCCTATAGCACCTGGTGTTCCCAGGCGGTCTCCCATCCTTGTACTAACCAGGCCCGACCCTGCTTAGCTTCTGAGATCTGATGGGATTGGATGCCACAGTGGTATGGCTGCAGGCCCAGAAATAATATATAGAGTATTATCTTATTTTTTGTTTTGTTTTTTCAGTACTAAGGGATTGAACCCAGGGCCTCACACATACTTTTTCAAGCACTCTATTACTGGGCTGCTCTCCCTGCCCATTTTTTATTTTTTATTTTGACTCAGAGTCTAAGTTATGTAGGCTGCCTCTGGCCTCCAGCTCTCAATCCTCCTGCCTTAGCCACCCAAGACCCTGGGATTATAGTGTGCACCCCCATGCCCAGCTTGAGAATTATTTTATATGAGTGGGCTTTGTAAATTTTATTGTTTTCAGTCAGTAATAGATGGAAATAATTTTTAAAAAGCAAATAATTGCCAGACGCAGTGGTGCACATCTGTAATCCCAGGGAGTTGGGAGGCAGAGTCAGGAGTATTGCAAGTTCGAGACCAGAGGCAGTCTGTGTAATTTAGCGAGACCCCATCTCAAAAAGTAAAAAGATGGGCTGGGCTATAACACTATTGGGAATTTACCCAAAGGGAAATGGGTCATCATACCACAGAGACACCTGCATCTCCATGTTCAATGCAGCGCTTTTCACAATAGCAAAGATATGGAATCAACCAAAGTGCCCTTCAACAGAAGAATGGATAAGAAAACTATGGTATATATACACAATGGAATACTATTCAGCAATCAAGAAAAATGAAATAGGGTCATTCGCAGCAAAATGGATGGAATT
>VMDO01003026.1:0-73664 GCA_007922755.1 Pedetes capensis
CTTCCTTAAGCTTGAGAAACACAGAGCGTGTTCTTCCCTTTTGGTTTTCTGCCTCCAGCTCCTTGCACATGTCATTATAATATTTGTTTTTGTCTTCTTGAGCTGCCTTCTGAAATCTTCTGTTTAGTTCCTTAACTTCATCATGTCTTCCTTTTGCTTTAGCTGCTCGACGTTCAAGGGCAAGGTCCAGTGTCTCTTTAGACATGTAATTTGGCCTTTTCTTTTTTTCTTGTCTTTTTAAGAACTTTTTGCTTCCTTCTTGAATGATATCTTTTATGTCGTGCCACAACTCTTCTGGTCTCCTGTCATTAAGAAAAATAATAGGATATCCTAATTTTCTTATCCTTAATGTCCTTAACATCCATGATTTCTGATGTTGAAGGCATAGATTTAATATATGAGATTGTAAGTAAAAATATTGTATTCCTGAATTTAAGTGGAAGTATCAGTATGAACTCACTTGGTTTTTACCTTTAAATATATTACTTAAGGGGACCATAACCCAAATATGAATATGAGTTTTACTACATATTAGTCAAAAAGTTCCATAAGCCTTGTAAGTTGATAACAGTATAATCAAAAGTGATGTAATGGGTGCATAATGGAAAAAGCAAATTCTGTATTACTCTGTACCCCACCAACATTTGCCAATAAATCAGGGAAAAAAGAAATTAAAAATAAATAAACAAATATATTACCTAATGTAAACATATTTATAAAAATATGTACATGTATATATAATACACATTTAATTTGCTAACTGAAAAGTACTGAAAGCAATGACCAATCAACTAGCAAAGAGCACCAGTAACATATAGATTGTGGTCTTGAAATTCTATGTCCCATAAGATAAATCAAGACTTCTTGAAGAAACAGCTAATTCCATGTTAGGAGCAAGAAATATACTAGGTGAGTCAGGAAAATTCATACCAGTTACTAAGTAAGCTATCAACACCTGCTAGGATCATGTCAAAAGAACCTAAAAGATTATTTGAAGAAGTCCTCCCTAGCAAAAAAGGAGTGTTCAGTATGTATTGAAGGGATAAATGCACCAAGTTTCCATTGGTCCATATGTTTCAGGGCTTTGAATTTTGTACCTAAGGTCTATCCATCCCTGCATTAAGTAGTACATGTTTTAAACTGGGAATGGTGGCACATGCCTGTAATCCCAGTTCTCTGGGAGACTTGAGACAGGATGATCTTGCATTCAAGGCCAACCAAGATGGAATTGGGTGGGAGGTGCTCAAGATGTCTGCAGAAGAGATCATCCAGCACACACGGCTCCTGAATAGCAAGATCAAGATCATGAAGAGTTACACATGAACTTCAAGTCATGAAAGACAAGATCAAAGAGAACAGTGAGAAAATCAAAGTGAACAAAATCCTATCATACCTTGTATCTGGCATCATCAAGCTGCTGGATGTTGATCCCAATGACCAAGAAGAGGATGGTGTCAGTATCGACTTGGACTTGCATCAGAAGGGGAAGTACGCAGAGATCAGAACCTCCAAAGGACAGATACACTTTCCTTCCTGTGATGAGGTTGGTGGGCACTGAAAAGCTGCAGCCAGAAGACCCAATGGGTGTGAACAAATACTCCAATGTGTTCCTGGAGACCCTGCCTAAGGCGTAGACTCATGGATGAAAGCTACTTGAAAGGGGTGCTGGTGTATGGGCCTCCCAATATCAGGAGGACACTGCTAGCCTGAGCCTGTGCTACACAGACCAAGTCCACCTTCCTGAGGCTTGTGGGTCCCCAGTTGGTGCAGATGTTCAACAAAGATGGTACAATGCCTTTGCCCTGGCCAAGGAGAAGGTGCCATGTATCATCTTCATTGATGCCAATGGCATCAAGCCATTAACAGTGAGAAGACTGGGGACAAGGAGGTACAGAGAACCATAGTGAGTAAAAGTAATAGCAGCCACTAACAAGATAGACATTCTGGACCTCACCTCACTCTACTCAGGACCTCACCCTGCCCTACTTGCCTAGAATGCAAGATCAACCTTCACTAGAGAACATCACCTTAAGCAAACGAACACAACCTCAAAAAGAGAAATACCATATGTTCTCATTCATCTGTGGGAGGTGAATCCTACTTAAAGGAAGAAAAAATCCTACACATAAGTTAATATATGAAAAATGCACAATTAAACTTAGCAAAGAAGGGACAATATAAAGAGTAGAAAGAAGGAGGAAGGGAATTAGCAGAGGGAAGCGAAGAATATGGAAGGTGGGATGGGGAGGAGGGTCAATGTGGAGGGGTGAAGGGGGAGAGGATGATCTCAATGTAAATGATGCAACTTCATGAGAACTTTGGAAAAATAGGGGAATATAATCCAAATATGCATATGAGTTTTACTACATATTAGTCAAGAGGTTCCATAAATCTTGTAAGCTGATAAAAGTGTAACCAAAAGTGATGTAATAGTTGCATAATGGAAAAAGCCAACACTGTATTACTCTGTATCCCACCATCAATTACTAATAAAGGGAGGAAAAAAAAAAGATCAAGTTCCAGATATCCAGCCAGGAGGTGTGGGCCAGAATTATACAATCCACTCCCAGAAGGGGAATGTCAGTCCTAATGTGCACTAAGAGGAGCTGACCTGCTGCACTGAACTGCTTCAATGGGGCCAGTGCAAGGCCCTGTGTGTGGAAGCGAGCATGACTACACTGTGCAGGAGTGCCACACAGCTCATCTGGGAGGACTACGTGGAGGGCACTCTGGAGGTGCAGGCCCAGGGGCACCTGGGCCTGCCCCCTGGTCTCTTGTTGGCTCAAATTCATTATAAAATATGGTTGTTGTTGTTGTTGTTAGGTGCTATCGAGTCGTGTCCGACTCATGGTGACCCTTATAGGGTTTTCAATGGCTGATTGTTTTGGGATTACCTTGGGAGTGGATTGCCACGTCCTTCTCCCATTTTTGCGGTGCTGGGCTGGGAATTGAACTCAGGACCTCAGAGACTGCAGAGTGGCACTCTACCAACTGAGCTAAATCTCAGCCCAAAATATGGTTAGGGTCCCTAAAAAGAAGTATATGTTTTAATTACTATACTTAATAGTATATTTGAAGCACTACCTCTTGATATTTGGTAGAAAGACTACTGTAATTGCTCTTCAAGATATTTTTTGTTTCAGGATCCCAAGTTTTATGAAAAAAAAATCTATTGATATTCTCTTTTGAATTCTATTTTTTGTAAGTTAATGTAGGGACAGTTGCCATTATCTGGTATCAGATAATGTCATCCATCATCTTCTTTCAAATTTTTCAATAAATTTGTATATTTTAGTAATGCAGTTTTGCACATTTGTCAAATTTATTCCTTATCATTTGTGTTGCCATTTTATATAAGGTCTCTATTCTAGATACATTTTCTAATTGCTTTTTATCTCTGAATAAAGTGTCATTAAGTATTTTATAATTATATCTAGTAACTTATTTCATTTTTTTTTCTTTTTGCAGTACTAGCAGGTGTGACCAATGCCTCACACATGTTTGTATGTGCTTTACCAATGAGCTGCACTCCTAACCCATTTTTTTTATTTTTTTTTATTTTTTATTTTGAGAAAGAGTCTTGCCAAGTTGTGTAGGTTGCCTTTGGCCTTGAATTTGCAACTTCCTGTCTCAGCCTCCTAAGCTGCTGGAATTACAGGCAAGTGTCACAAAACCTGACATGCATTTTCTTATTGGTTCCAATTTTTTGCATTATATACATAGACAATCATATCATCTATGAATATCAACTGTTTTGTTACTTGGTTTCCAATCCTTATGCCTGTTTTATTTCTTTCTTATAGCATACAATAGCAGGAGCTTCAGTATAATGTTTATATAGCAATCATTGCTATCTTATTATATAATTTAATGGCAGTGTCTCAGTCATGGATTTTCCAGGGACTTCATGTTTTATTTACATATGTAAGCTCTTTTATGAAATGTATATATAAACCAGATTTAGGAAGAGTTTAAGCTGCAATGCTCTAAAATGTAAACAGTCAGTCTTTGAATGTCAAAACCAAACATCTAGCATCAATGTCTGGAAATACTTGAATGAACTGCTTGACACCCAAGAATAAACTACTTGTAAATGGCAGCTTTTCTAACATGAACTGCACTTTATCGCTCAGCATAAAAGTTTTCAAATATAGAGTTCTCTGGGATTCAAAGGAGTACATTCCCCAGTCTACCTAAATAAACCCCAAGTAAACAGCATGTCTGCTATATAGAGTATAGTCTGTTTTCTTTTCAAATATATCACTACTAAGTATGATGCATACTATGAATTTGACAGATACTCTTTTTCAACTTAAGGAAAAGTTCCTGGGTTGCAAATTACATTTTTGTGTTGTTTATGGTTAATGTCTTTTATTTCTGGAGTAAAATCAACTTAGACATGGTGTACTTGATCATGACAAGCAATTACAAATTGTGTTTGCTGATATCTTATTTAGTATATCTGTTCATAATTTTTCTTATATTGTCCTTGTACATTTTGGTTTGTATCAAAATTATACAATTGTCATAAAAATGAGTTTGGAAGTTGAAAACTGTCTTATTCATTGCAATAATTTGTATACAGGTAATGAATTTCTTGAGGATTGTTGGAATTCACACTTAAACCATCTAGGCCTATTATTCTGCACTCTTTTATGTGCAATGATTTTATTTTATTTATTCTTGCTAATGAATTTTGGTCCATTCCAATACTCTGTTTTTTCTTTGATCCAATTTTTTTCAGAAAGTTGTTCCTTTAATATAAAGTTTCAAAAGCCCTAATACAAAATTGTTCATAGTGATCTTAGAAACTTGCTTAAACCTCTCTGGCATCAATTCTTATAGCTCTCCATTTATCCTAATATTGTTTTATTCTGCATTTTCTCTTTTAGTGGCCTGCCTCATATAGTACTTCTTAGTTAAGTTTTGGGAGTACTTAACTATTGGAGACTTTCTCTGAAAATGTCTTTATTTCACCCTGTATATTTATTAAAAGGTTGATATAGAAATCTAGGTTGATAGTTTCTCTCTGTGCTTCAAATATTTTGCTTCACTGTTATTGGTATCTATTTCTGCTGATGTGAAATCCATTCTCAATACACCTATTGTTCCTTTATAAGTAATCTTCTCTTAGGTTGTTCTGAGGATTTTTTTTCCTCTCTTTCCCAATGTGAAATTTTACAGTGTTATGTCTAAGTGCAAGAGAGAACTTATAAATAATAATCATCTTCATTATAAAGAAAATGGAGGACCGATACTGAACTAAAATAATGGGAAAATTTTCCAAAACTGATTGATCCCTCCTTAGACTAAAGAAACAACCAATGCTCCAAACAGAATAATTAAAAATAATCTACCACATAGAATATAGAGAGAGACAGAAATAAAAGAAATTAGCAGGGTCACAAAACATAAGGCTAATGTTTGAAAATCAGTTGTGTTTCTTACTGAGTGATAACCTCTTTAGAAATACCATTTATACTAGCATCAAAAAACACTGAATGAAAATATATTTATCAAAAATGAGTGGACCTCCGGCAAGATGGCAGACAGATGACACGCGCCTTCTGTCCCAGAGTAAAGGGAAGCCTCGATTAGGGGTTTAGAACTCACATTGAATAGATAGACACAGTGATAGTTTAGATAGGGAGATAGAGGATGAAACTGGATGAACACTGAATTCGAGCATTTGGCTTCAGAGGAGCTACACAAAGGTCAGTAGCGGGGCCGCCATTCCGCCATCTTGCCATCACGCAGATGGCGGGATAGAATCCCGGAGACTCGGAGGGGACATCGCACACACACCCATGGGAGCCAGACCCAACACGGAGTGCAACCTTGACATCACACTGTCACCCTGCCCGCGGGACACAAACTACAAGTTTTGGGTGAGTCAGTTTGAGGTGGCACAAGGAATCTCCATCTTGACTGGCATACATCCCGCAGCCTGAGACGATGGGCTGTTGTAGGTCCCTCACACAAGAAAATAGGGATCAGATCCACGAGACTAGATACGCAACCAGTACGGGGAAGTAATCGTGGAGGGAACTGGGAAACCAGTGCCAGTGGTACACGTCCAGAGCTGAAACACAGCTCCCTCCCTCCTGTTGTGGCAGGACAGTGGTGCAGATGCAATCTCCACAGACATACGGGCACACATACACCTGGATCCCAGACACACCAGAGGGGATCCTAACTCATCCCACTGCACTGAGGGGAAAGGTGGGGTCTGCGGAGGTGGCTGAGCCCCACCCAGACAGAGTGCTCCTTTTGGGCAGAGCCTAGCAACACAATTAGACACAATAAGAGAAGTTTCGAGTGCAATTGCTGTGCACGGACAGACCTGCTACAGATTCCCTTAGGGGGGGTTGGATATCATCCCGCCCACAAGAGGATTTGGTCCTCCCAAGTGGTCTCCCAAGTGGGCAGAAAGCTCTGCAATAAAAAAATCCACGATAGCAGCCATATTCCCTCCATGCTATAGGCTTTGGGCCAGAAATCTCTGATTTGGGGAATTGGCGCCCAAACTATGTGGGACACAGAGAACTCCAGGGAGGACCCCACAGGGTTCACTGCCTCTCAAACAATACAATAGACACAGAATATTTCATGGAACCATCTCTTTGGGCATTCAGTATCCCACTTAAACCCAGGACATTGTGAGGCAATCCACCATTTTCTATGTAATCGGCTAAATCTCTATAGACTAAGACAGACTGCTCCTGTAGATTGTGTGAAAACACTGCCATCCTGAGTTCTGGAGGGAGCACTGCTTCCTGCAGTATCAACTTCACCCGGTGGAACTGGGTGTCCTAAGTGCAGATTCTACCTGCAAGAACATACAAGGGTTTTTTGGGGTTTTTTTCTTTTTCTTTTTATATGGGGATTTGAATCCAGGGTCTTGCACCTGCTTGCTTTGTAGGTGCTGGACTGCCGCGCTGTGCCCCCAGCCCATATTTTTTACTTTTTGAGACAGGGGCTTGCTGGGTTGTGCAAACTGCCTCTGATCTCGGGCTTGTGATCCTCCTGCCTCTGCCCCCAAAGCCGCTGGGATTGCAGACGTGCACCACCACACCTGACTACAAGTGTTTTTATATGTGTGTGTGAGCGTGGATGCATTTTTTTTTTTTATTGTGTTGTTGTTTTGTACGAGGGTTTGAAACCAGGGTCTTGTGCCTGCTTGCTTTGTAGGTGCTGGACCACTGTGCTGCGCTCTCAGCCCATATTTTTTACTTTTTGAGACAGGGTGTCGTTGGGTTGTGCAGGCTGCCTGTGATCTCAGGCCTGCGGTCCTCCTGCCTTGGCCCCTCAAGCTGCTGGGATTGCAGGCGTACACCACCACACCTGACTACAAGTGCTTTTATATGTTTGTGGGAGTGTGTATGTGTGAGGTTTTATTTTTTCTTTTTCATTTCTATTTTCTTCCTTTCTTGTTTTACTCTCTTCCTTTTCTCTATTCTCCTTCTCTTTTTCTTAAGTGATATATGTGTCTTTGTACTAATTATTTTACTCTTAAGTCTTAACCTTAATTTTAATTTTGACAGTTATTTCTATTAGCCTCTGTCCTCTACCTCCTCTTTCCCCTTCTTCTGTCACCAGATGCCCCCCCTTTCTCACCCTCCATTCGCCTCCCTAGCCCTTAGCCCCTTTGGAGCTGGGCTGGTGGACTAAGAGAGAACCACACAGACCAAAAAGCTGAGAATATACCCAGTTTATAAGCTCAAATAAGCACCAGAGATTCAGCACCACACAATCTCAAAGGAATAAGAGAGGGAGAAGTTCTGTGCACTCAGGAGAGATGAATTCTACCTCCCAGAACATATTATGGGCAAACAAAGTAAACCTTCAAAAACCACAAAGGGGCAGGATGGATCTGAAGGCCCCACAGGGCACAGCCCCCCAACAAATAACTCCAAGGACTCTCAATTCTTAGAGATCTCTGATTCAGAATTCAGAGTCACAGTTATAAACATGCTAAGAGAAATTAAAACGAACACCACAAGCACCCTGGAAATCCTTGAAAAGAAGGTATCTCACTTGGAATCCGTTCTATCATCCCAGTTAGAAATGATAAGGAAAAACCAAGCAACTCTCCTTGAAACTCAATCCAAGTTAACTGAATTGAACTCGGCTAAAGAATCCTTTTCATTGAGACTGGATGAATCTGAGCTGAGGATTTCTGATTCTGAAGATGCCATAAATGAACTTAAATACTAACAGTGAGAAATGGAATCAATGATAAACGTATTAAAAAAAGATTTCCAGGAGAACTCAGATAGAATGAAAAAACAAAACTTAAGAATTCAGGGCATCCCTGAAGGAGAAGAAAGATCCACTGGAGGCCTTCAAAATCTAGTAAAGGATATCCTCAAGGAAAACTTCCCAAAGATAGTACAGGAAGTGGATATATACACCACTGAGATATTCAGGACTCCTTTGAAGGCCGACTTAAGTAGATCATCCTCAAGACACGTCATCACTCGCATGCTGTCATTAGAGACCAGGGAAGCTATCCTGCAAGGAGCAAGACAGAAAACCCTTATTACTTATAAAGCAAAACCTATTAAAATTACTGCAGACTCCTCCATATCAACATTGAAAGCTAGAAAGGAATGGACACAGGTGATTCAAATCCTAAAAAAAAACAATCTCCAGCCAAGACTAATATATCCAGCAAAATTATCTTTGAAAACAGATGAGGAGTATAAGACATTTAATGATATTGATGCTTTTAAACGATATGCAACCACCAAACCAGTACTGGAGAGGATTGCAAATCAACTACCACATCCAGGAGAGTTAAGGCAACCCTATAAAGGAAAACAAAGAACTGCTTAGTTGAAATGAGTGCAACCCAAGAAAGGACCAAAGCAAACATGATTCATAAATCAGTAACAGGTAATGATTGGGTATATAACAATAAATGCTACTCAATAATCACTACTAATGTAAATGGTCTTAACTTGCCAATTAAGAGACAGAGACTGGCTAATTGGATGAAAAAACACAAACCATCAATATGTGGTATTCAAGAAACTCATCTCACTCACACAGACTGGAATAAACTGAGAGTTAAGGGCTGGAAAAATGTATACCTAGCAGGGGGGGGACAAAAGAAAGTAGGTGTTGCAATACTAATTTCAGTAGATTAAATTTCATTCCAAAACTAATTAGAAAAGACAAAGGAGGACATTACATTTTAATACAAGGAAAATTCAATCAAGAATCAATAACCCTCCTTAATATTTATGCCCCAAACATAGGGGCACCTAGCTTCATAAGACAAACTTTATGGAATATAAAGAACTTTATTGGACCAGAATCAATAATTATGGGAGACTTCAATACCCCACTTTTATCAAGAGAAAGGTCATCAAAATGAAAAATCAAAAGAGAAACGTCAAATCTAATCTCCACCCTAAACCAGTTGGATCTCACAGATATATACAGAATATTTCATCCACATGATGAGGAATACACATTCTTTTCAGCTCGACATGGAACGTTTTCTATGATAGATCATATGCTAGTCCATAAGAACTCCCTCAACAAATACAAACAAGTAGAAATTATCCCCTGTCCCTTATCAGATCACAATGGCATAAAATTGGAGCTCAAGAGCAAGAATAATTCCAGAAACTTTACAAACTCATGGAGACTGAATAATACATTGCTGAATGACTCATGGATTGTTGATGAAATCAAATTGGAATTTAAAAAATTCCTACAATCAAATGATGATGAAAACACATCATACCAAAACACATGGGATACAGCAAAGGCAGTTTTAAGAGGGAAGTTTATAGCATTAAGTGCCTTCATCAATAAAACAAAGAAGAGCCAAACAAACAACCTAATGATGCATCTTAAGACACTAGAAAACCAACAAAAAATCAAAACAAGAACACCCAAAAGGAAATTACAAAAATAAAGGGAGAAATATCTCAATTAAAATCCAAAGAGATAATTCAAAAAATTAATAAGACTGAGAGCTGGTTCTTTGAAAAGATTAATAAAATAGACACCCCTCTGGCTAACCTCATCAAAAAGAAAAAGGAAAAATCCAACATAATACAGATTATGAAAGACAATGGGTCCATAACCACCGGCTTCAACGAAATACAGAAAATTGTCAGGGATTACTATGAGAGATTGTATTCCCAAAAATATGAAAATACAGAAGAAATAGACAAATTTATTAACACATATGAGCTCCCAAGGCTAACCCCAGAAGACATAACTGACTTAAACAAGCCCATTACATATACAGAAACAGAAAAGGTAATTAAAAGTCTCCCAACAAAGAAGAGCCCAGGTCCTGATGGATTCACGGCAGAATTTTGCAAAACTTTTTAAAGAAGATATAATACCTGTCTTCCTCAAATTATTCCAAAAAATAGAAAAGGAAGGAGCACTCCCAAATTCATTCTATGAAGCTACCATCACCCTGATATCTAAACCAGGAAAAGATTCATCTAAGATAGAGAATTACAGACCCATCTCCCTTATGAATATAGATGCAAAAATATTTAATAAAATTCTGGCAAACAGAATCCAGCAGCATATGAAAAAGATTATTCACCATGACCAAGAGGGATTTATACCACAGATGCAAGGCTGATTTAACATACAGAAATCAATTAATGTAATCCAGCATATCAAGAAACTGGCAAACAAAAACCACATGATTATCTCAATTGATGTTGAAAAGGCCTTTGACAAAGCTCAACATTTTTTCATGATAAAAACACTGGAGAAGATAGGTATTACAGGCAAACACCTTAATTTCATAAAAGCCATTTATGACAAACCTACAGCCAACATTATATTAAATGGAGAAAAACTGAAACCATTTCCTCTTAGATCTGGAACAAGACAAGGATGTCCTCTCTCTCTCCTATTCTATTTAACATAGTAATTGAAGTCCTGGCCAAGGCAATCAGACAAGAGAAAGAAATCAAAGGGATACAGATTGGCAAGGAAGAGGTCAAATTATCCTTATTTGCAGATGATATGATCTTGTACCTGAAAGACCCCAAAACCTCAACCAGAAAACTTCTGGATCTAATTAACTCTTTCAGCAAAGTCCCAGGCTACAAAATTAACACACAAAATTCGATAGCTTTTCTTTACACCAATTCCAAACAGGACGAGAAGGAAATTTCAGGAAAACTACCATTCATGATAGCCCACCAGAAAATTAAATACCTTGGAATCAATCTAACCAAAGACCCTTCAGATCTCTACAAGGAAAATTTCAAAACATTAAAGAAAGAAATAGCAGAGTACACTGAAAAATGGAAAGACCTCCCCTGCTCCTGGATAAGGAGAATTAATATTGTAAAAATGGCTATCCTGCCAAAAGCAATCTATAGATTTAATGCAATACCCATTAAAATTCCACTAACTGACTTTACAGAAATAGAAAAAATGATCCAAAAACTCACACGGAACCACAAAAGACCACGTATAGCCAAAACACTTTTAAGCTGCAAATCTAACGCAGGTGGAATCACAATCCCTGACTTCAAACTATACTACAGGGCAGTGGTTGCAAAAACAGCTTGGTACTGGCACAAAAATAGGCCCAAAGACATCTGGAACAGAATAGAAGACCCAGATATACCTCAACACACCTATAGCCACCTGAATTTCGACAAAGGAGCAAAGCAAGTAAACTGGAAAAAGGACAGCCTTTTCAACAAATGGTGCTGGGAAACATGGTCATCCGCATGCAGAAAAATGAAAGCTGACCCACATCTCTCAATATACATGAGAGTTAACTCAATCAAAATGGATAAAAGACCTCAACATAAAACCAGAAACTTTAAAACTTATAGAAGGCAAGATAGGCAATACACTCCATCATATAGGTATAGGAAAGTGTTTCCTTAATAGGACTCCAATTGCTCAAGAAATTGCAACAATAATAGATAAATGGGATTACATGAAATTAAAAAGATTCTACATCACAAAAGAAACAATTAACAGAGTCAAGGAAACCCCCATGGAATGGGAAAAAATCTTTGCATTTTATACATCAGATAAAGGTCTGATTACTAGAATTTATAAAGAACTCAAGAAAAAAACTCCCAAGAAAAACAAATAACCCAATACACAAATGGGCAAAGGAACTGAGTAGACAGGTCTCAAATTAAGAGGTCCATAAAGCCATGAAATGCATGAAAAAATGCTCAGTATCCCTAGCCATTAGGGAAATGCAAATTAAAACAACTCAGACTTCACCTTACACCAGTAAGAATGGCCAAGATCAATAAAAAAAATAACAACAAATGCTGGTGAGGTTGCAGCGAAAAAGGAACATTATTACATTGTTGGTGGAGCTGTAAATTGGTCCAGCCACTGTAGAAATCAATATGGCGGTATCTTAAAAAACTGAAAATAGATCTACCGTATGACCCAGCTATAACACTACTGGGAATTTACCCAAAGGAAGATAGGTCATCATACCACCGAGACACCTTCATCTCCATGTTCAATGCAGCGCTTTTCACAATAGCAAATGGAATCAACCAAAGTGCCCTTCAACAGAAGAATGGATAAATAACTGTGGTACATATACATGACGGTTTACTACTCAGCAATCAAGGAAAATGAAATAAGGTCATTTGCAGCAAAATGGATGGAATTGGAGAAAATTATTTTAAGTGAATGAACCCAAGCTTAAAGAGAAACGCCACATGTTCTCACTCATGTGGGAGTTGAATCAAAATTATAAGAAGGAAAAATCCTATTCAAAGGTCGGATAAAAATAAAACAACAACAACAACAAAAGCTAAGAATGGTGTCAATATAAATGGTCTAGAAAATGCATGCAATTGTTCTGACAAGATAATAACAAAGTTCAGTACAGGAAAAGTTTCTATCTTAAACAGAACTGGATCCCACGTACATATAGAAAAATATTACCAAGTAAATGATAGAGAAGACTTAGATGGGGAGGGTGGGGGGAAGAGCATACAAGAGGCTAAGGGGGCACCTATATGAATAATGTACATCAAAATGCATGTATGGAAATGCCACAATGAAAAGCATGTCAGAATGAATCCCATTAAGGTGTACATTGAAAATGTCCAATTAAAAAAAAAAAAAAAAGAGCAAGGCCTCCACATAAAAAGTACCACGCGATTGGTTAAAAAAATTTGATATTGTTAAAGATATCAATTATCTCCAAATTGATCAATAGATTCAATGTAACCTCAATCAAAATACTAGCAGTAAGGGGTGGGGTAGGGAAACAATAAACAAACTGATTGTTGTTAGGTGCCGTCAAGTTAGTATCTGACTCATAGCGACCCTCATAAGGTTTTCAATGGCTGAGTGCTTCGGGATTTCCTTGGGAGTGGATTGCCAGGTCCGTCTCCCATTTTTGCGGTGCTGGGAATTGAACTCGGGGCCTCAGAAACTGCAGCACAGCGCTCTACCCACTGAGCTAAATCAACAAACTGATTACAAAATAGTTAAGACAGGCCAGGCATGGTAGCACAGGAGGCTGAGCCAGAAGGTTTGAAAATTCAAAGCTAGCCTGGGCTACATAGTGGGACCCCGTTTCAAAAGAAAAAAAAAAATAGGCAAGATGATCTTCAAGAAGAGGAACAAAGTTGAAGGACTTCACCAACAGATATTAAGATGCATTACAAAGCTGCAGAAATTAAAAGAATGTGTGGGCTCAGGGTGTAGCTCAGTGGTAAAATGCATACTTCACATGCATGAAGCCTTGGGTTCAAACCCAGCAACAGAAAATAAAAACCAATGTGTGATTGGAACAATCCCAGACAACTAGACTAATGGAAAATATTCAGTCTAAAAACAGACACATATTGTCACTCAGTTTATCATAAAGGTACTGCTGCCATAAATGGTTCTAGCTCAATTAGGAGCAAAAAAAGTGTTCATTTCTACTTCACACCATATACAAACATCCATTCCTTATGAACCATAGATGTAAATGTACAAAGCACTATAACCCCTAGACAATTACATGGCAAAATATATTCCTGAACTTAGGTCAGGCAAAGGGTTTGTTCAAATGGGACACCAAAAGTACTAAATATAAAGGAGCCAATCGATAAGCTAGCTTTCATTTACCTTTAAATTTTGTGGTCATTAAAAGGCACCCTTAAACCAGGAGCCCCGAAGTATGCCTGTAATCCCAGCAATTTAGGAGGCTGAAGCACGAGTATTGCCAGTTTGAGGCCAGAGGCAGCCTGCATAACTTAAAGAGACCTTGTTGCAAAATAAAAAAGAGGCAGGAAGCACATTTCAGTGGTGGAATGCCCTGGTTTCCATCTCCCAGTACCACCAAAAACAAACAAACAAAAAATGGCAACCTTAAGAAAGTGAAATATCCAGTTACAAAATGGAAAAAGATGTTTGCACTATATAGCCTACAAATGATTTGAATCCAGAGTATAGAAAGAATTCCTACAGATTAATAAGAAAAAGATAGACAACAACCTTTAAAAATGAGTGAAAGATTTGAATAGGCACTTCACAAAAAGAAAACATCTAAACAGTTAATAAGCACATAGAAAGGTTCTCAAGATTATTTGTGATCAGGGAAACGCAATTAAAATAATATTACACAATCACCTGAATATCAAACATATGTTTAAAATTAGACAATATCAAGTATTGGTATTAGTGTGGATAACTAGAACTCTCATACGCTACTGAGAGGAGTACAAATTGGCACAAACAATTTGGAAAACAAAACAATTTGGAATTTTCTACTGAAACTAAATAAACACACCCCTTCCCTATGTCCCAGTAGTTCAACTCCTAGGATACATACACAAAAAAGGTGTGTGTGTGTGTGTACATATATATATATTCAAAATAGCCATAAATATGGTACAACTCAAATAACCATCAAAAGTAGAATAAACAAGTTGTAACATATTTATGGGGCTGGGATTTAGCTCAGTTGGTAGAGCGCTGCACTATAGTCTCTGAGGTCCTGAGTTCAATTCCCAGCACCACAAAAATGGAAGAAGGACTTGGCAATCCACTCCCAGGGCAATCCCAAAATAATCAGCCATTGAAAACCCTATGAGGGTCGCTATGAGTCAGATACCAACTTGACGGCACCTAACAACAACAACATATTTATACAATGAAATAATATTCGACACCAAAAAATAACAAAAGTGCATAACAGCATAAATCAGTATAACAAAATGTCAAAAGAAAACAAACACAAACAATTATATTGAGTAAAATTGCATTTTTTTGAAGTTCAAAAACTTACAAAACTTATCTATGGAGATGGAAATCTCAGTAATCACCTATAGGATGTCTGAAGCCATACCACCCTGGCATCTGATCCTAAGCAGGGTCAGGCCTGGTTAGAATTTGGATGGGAGACCACTTAAGAATACCAGGTCTTATAGGCTTGTTAAGGACCTGACAGCCCACTCTTAAAGCAATCAGCCATTGAAAACCCTATGAATAGCAGAGAAGCACTGACAATAGTGCCAGGCATGGCACAGTGTCGGAGAGTGTTTTGTTCTGTTGTACATAGGATCGCACCTAACAACACCACCTAACACCACCACCTAACAACAACAATCTATAGGACAATTATTGATGGAAATATCACAAAGGAAGTTTCTAATAGTTATGTTCTATATTTTAATCTAATGCTTTTTTAAAAAGCATATTTTTTGTGTTAATTTCATTGAACATACTTAAGGGCTGGAACAGAGCTCAGTGGTAGACAGCTTGTCTAACATGTATAAAACCCTGAGTTTGATACCCAGTGCTGTAAGAAAAGAAACAAAGAACTTCTTTTCTGATTGAACACATTTAAGATTTGTTGAACTTTACTAGTATATTGTACATCAACTTTTTAATTTATGAAATGAAATAAATCCACACATGGATATTGCATTTCTACTTAGATATAAAATATTCATAGATGTATTTCTATGCTCAGTGTTAATTTTAAATATTTAACTTTTATATGTAACTAAAAGTCTAAAGTTAGTATTTTTGTAATCTTCCTAAAATATTAAAAATAATTTAGAACACTTTAATTATAACTATCACCTCCCATTATCCATTTATTGTTTTCCAGTATCTTAATTTTACTGTTTTTACGTACCATCATCTATGCCCCCACAAAATCAATCTTGTCCTTACTTGTGTAGTTCTTTTATAGTTGATGTTTATTTACATTTAACAACATGCTTACCATTTATATTTATTGCACCTTATATCATACTCTTTCCTTCTGAGGTTGCTTTCATTTTCAGTGAAATATATATTATGTGCCATGGGAGTGTTTATACAAAGTTGTTTTGCATTATTTCTGTAAATCATGTAAGAAATTTTACTACACTGAGGCTAGCTTTTAGTTTACTACACTGAGGCTAGTAGTAGTACTACACTGAGGCTAGCTTTTAGTTTTATTTTTTAGATGAAGAGTTTTTAATACAATGTAAATAGTGTACATTTAAATTCTACACCCACAACTGGGCACTTGTTTTCTAATGAGAATTTTTATCTTGTCATCCAAAGAAAAATGTCCTTGCAATCTACCTGGGTTACCTGGTACAGTTCTTCCAGTGCCCATTCTGTTACAAAGAAAGATGTCTTCCAGGGCCCCAGGTTTTGAAAGAGCTGTGGTTCTGGCTCTCCCTTTTTCAGTTTTCACGTCTTTCCTCCACATAGAGATGTAATCCCTAGCTCTGACCCTTAGGACTCTTCAGGGTCCGATATAAACACTGGATGATCACAGCCTGCCCATACAAACTTATATTTATGGCTTAAGTTTCCTGGTTATTTCTTATTGTTTTAAAATATTTTTCCAGCATGTTAAAGTTTTTATAGCAAATGGGTGACCACATTTGCTCAATCAAGTATTTTCTAATCTCAGAAATCCTAAATGTTTTCCCAAATGTGATGTTTGTATTATTTTGAGGCTTTTAACAAAATAAATAAAAACATTTTAAAAACAGAAAAATCAGGGCTGGGGGTGTGGCTCAGTGGTACAGCACTTGCACAGCATGTACGAGGCCCTGGGTTCCACTCACTAGTACCACAAAAAAAAAAAAGAAAAAAGAAAAAAAGAAAAAGAAAGAAAAAAAGAAAAAGAAAAAGAAAAACCACCAGAAAATAAAATTACTGAGCTTCTTAAAGTTTAGATCACCTCAGAACCAATCCCTGTAGCCAGTAAAGTACAAGCACTGATTGGCTAAAGTTTGACTTACTTGAACAGACTTCTGGGTTCACCTAAATCATAAGATAGCTACATAAAGAGAAGGAGCCCAGCGAATGTTACAAAGACAAGCATAATATCTACTTTATCTGAGTTTCATGACCCTCAACCTAAAACTGAAACATAAAATACTAAGTTGATTAATAATCTAAAAAAACTCATATATATTAGAATTCTTTGAACAGAGAAAATAAACTATAGTTTCAAACAAGAGCCACAAATTAAAAGTCATAAAGTTTAGGGTTATAAATAATATAAGCATCGATATACAATGGGGTTGCTTGTCATGTGAGCAACTCCATGTATTGTGCTGCAAGATGAGTAACAGAGATGTATTTATTTGATGATGTTCCTTAGCGGAGTTTACCAACTAGTAAGAAATTCTTAAAAAGAAAACGTTTTCATTGCTGCACTTTTTCAGAAATGTAGTTTTCATTACTCTAATCTTCCAGATTCTATAGTGATACTGTATCATATTTGCTCACAGAGCATAAATCAGACATCAGTAGTTACCCCTAAGAGTCAAATTTTTTATTTGCTATGTGAAGTGTTTCATAAATTTAACTGAAAATGATACCTCAACGTAAATGGTTTTGATTAAAATTAATTATCATTTATATCTATCATAATTATGGAAAAGTAGAAACAATACACTAGCATTTCATTATAGTCAATATTTATATTCTTTTAAGGCTTAGGTATTTCTGACTTAAAAAATATAAAACAGTTTCATGCTTTGAGACTTCAGGATAGAAAAAATGAATTGGTATAAATGAATCAAAATAGCTTTATGGAATATGTAGGAATATATGACTATATATATATATATATATATATATATATATATATATATGTATGTATGTTTGTGTGTGTGTATGCCAGAATGAATTACTATGTAAGTAGCTACATTGTCTACACAGACCACCAAACCTTACACCATCGTGATCTTGCAGTCAATAATGTCCTCTCACCTTGGGAGACTTGGACAAGAGAATTCTTTTCAGGCAAAATTCCACTAGTAAGTTTGCCCTGGAAAAAATCAATAAGTTCTTTCTTGCTTATCTTCTCTTCCATAGCAACAGGAGCAGGAAACAAAATTAATCTACACAATGTACAAAAATGTGCCTTACTTGTAAATGCCACTAGTGCCAAAGAGAAACCACTTTTGTTTATACAATTTCAAAGCTTTTAACATTTTCTTGCCGTATTGTATATAGATATAGTCTTCATATGTGAGGTTTTCACCATTATCTAGGGTGAATATAAATGCAATTCAATTGCCTTTTTTTTTTTTAGATGGAAGTGTTAGCAAACACATGATCCTCCTACTTCAGCTTCCTGAGTGCTGGGATTACAGGTGTGCATAAAGAGCAAATTTCAGTCAGATTGCCTGAATTCAAACCCTACCTCCATCATGGATTTGTCACTTAATGTTATATGCGTTAGTATATTCTTCTAAGTGTACTAATGTATATATAAAATGAAGGTAAGGATACCAGTAATCTCTTTCTCCTGGGTTCATTATTGAAAACTGACTCATGCCAAAATGGTCATTTAGCAATTGTCAGGTTCTTTGGTACATATTGAAAGCCTCTTTGATAGACTCACCATTAGTAATTGCTGGCACCTTCTCCTTCTCCACAACTTCCCTCTTGATGGCATATTATAATAACAGCAACAAGCCTTGGGCAAAAATCAGCCAAATGCACCAACAATTAAGTAGCAAGCAAATACACACAAAAGAAGACATGTAGTCCATTCTTGTAAATTTGAGAAAGGCCCATTCTCTGTGCTTAAGTTGTTCAAAGCTGACCTTGCATGAAATACTCACTCTGAAGCTAATCACTAATTTCTTTTTCTTTTTCCAGTACTGGGAGATTGAACCCATAGCCTTGCACATGAAAGGCAAGTGCTCTACAACTGAGCTACATCCTCAGCCCCTTTTCTATTTTTTATTTTGAGACAAGGTCTTACTAAGTTACACAGGCTACCTCTGGCCTCAAACTTATGATCCACCTGCCTCCACCTCCTGAGTCACTGAGATTATCGGCCTGTGTCACACTGCCTAGCAAATCATCCAATTTCTTTTCTTTCTTTCTTTCCTCCCTTTTTTTCTTTTTCTCTTTTCTTTTTTTCCCTTACAGTGGTGGAGAGTGAAGCCAGGGCTTTGTGCATGCTAAGCAAGCACTCTACCAGTGATCTACATCCTCAGTCCTTATGCTGCAACAATTTCTGATGGCAGGATGTCCTCCAAACACCTGTTCAGAAAAAGCAGCAGAGTCCTCCATAACCTAGAGGGCCACAGGCCACAAAAAGAAGGCATGTGGAATAGAGTAAGCACTGGATGGCAGTTAACTCTTATGACAATACTGAGAAAGCTTAGATATAAATATTATACATCACAGATCTTGAGATACAAATGAAGAAGACAGCTGTAGAGTGGACTATGGAATGGAAACATAAAGACTTTCCTATTGTTATGATATGAAAAAGAAAAACCTAATTAAATCACGCCAAACTTCATCTGCAGCCACAGCACTGTGACTTCCGATCCCTTCAGATCTCAGAAGCTAAGCAGGGTTGGGCCTGGTTAGTACTTGGATGGGAGACCACCTGGGAACACCAGGTGCTACAGGCTTGGGAGAAGGACCTGGCAACCCACTCCCAAAAATCAATCCGTCATTGAAAACCCTGTGAATAGCAGAGGAGCACTAACAATACTGTTTTGCCTGTCATATATAGGGTCGCTATGAGTTGGACACCAGCTCGACAGCACCTAACAACAACAACAAAACTTTGGCTACTTTAAGACTCTAGAGTTTACAATCTCCACTCACCTAATCAAATAATAGGATTGCACTCCCTTATCTAGGGAATCCCAGGAGCTCTTCTCTCTGAACACAGAGGTGCTACAATAAATTCCTCCCCATACGGACATAGCACCTGGTATCTAAAAGTTGTTTCTTCAAAGATTTGTGGTCAAGGACTTTCTGCTCTCTGCTTGGATTGCTAGGTAACACCTATGGACTATTTAAAATAAACAATCAGAGAGAAACACATAGATCCATTCATCCACTAGTCTGTAAGTCCTATATAAGGAACAGGAAAGAATAACTCAGGGAGCACAGCTGTTTTGGGACCAGAAATCCTGCTGTTGCTCTGCCAGCAATGAAGCCTCTTCCTCAAATTAATGCTGATGTTAGGATGATTCTTTCTCTCTGGTGGGCCTTGCTTCTGGCTACATTATTTCTTCAGTAGATGCCACACAGGACTCTATTTTCTTGTATTTTAAGTGGACATCTCTGAAAAGATCAAAAGAGAGCTTGAAATGAGGAAGTGAACAAATATTTTACTTGCTATTACCATGTGCTACCATGCCAAGGGTGAATCAACATGCAAAAGAAATATGACATTTTTCCCTACTTTCAAAGAGTTTGTAATCAAAATAAAGATATTAAGGACATGGAGAAGTATCAAAATACATCACATATATAAAAATATAGGTAATAAGTTGTGTGCAAAAATCATAAATGCTTTAGAATATCATGAAGAAATAAACCAAAGAAAGCAGAGTCATCAGGAGGAGACTCAGTTAAGAGGCAAGAGTTGAGGATGAACTTGAAAAATGAACAGTATTCAGGAGTAAAGACTTGATATTGCCATAGAGAGAACCAACAGTAGCTCAGAAATTTTAACTAGACACAATAAAGAGGAGCCCACAATTGAGGCTAGATGCAAGGAAGAAGGGAAGGCTAAAATTGGAAGGGATGATTCCCAAAATATAAAGTTTCAAAAGCATTAAAGCAAACACAAATTTGATGTGAGAAGAAGTAGGAGCTATAGAAGATGTCTAGCAAGAGACAATTTAGTTGGGATGTACAATATGAATGGATATGGGGTAAGCATGGCCCATCTAAGAAGTCCACCCCTGCTATAGCTTAAATACTTTTGTCCCCTCCAAAAGTCATATGTTGCAAACTGAATCAGCAATGCAATAGTGTTGGGAGGTGGAGCTTACTGGGGGGTATTTGAGTTAATGGATGAAGACCACTATAAAAAGCTTGCAGCTGGATAATGCTATTGGGAATTTACCCAAAAGGAGATGGGTCATCATACCATGGAGACACCTGCATCTCCATGTTCAATGCAGCACTTTTCACAATAGCAAGGATATGGAACCAACCAAAGTGCCCACCAACAGAAGAATGGATAAAAAACTACAGTACATAAACACAATAGAATACTACTCAGCAATCAAAAAAAATGAAATAATGCCATTTGCAGCAAAATGGATGGAATTGGAGAAAATTATTTTAAGTGAACGAACACAAGCTCAGAAAGAGAAATACCACATGTTCTCACTTACATGTGGGAGCCGAATCAAAATTATAAGGAGGAAAAATTCCTATGCGAAGATCAGAACATAATAAAAAAAAAAAAAGCTAAAATCGACCTAGAGGAGAAGGGACAATTTGGGGAATGCAAAAGGAAGAGGGAGGGATCTAGCAAAAGGAGGAAATCATGGGAAAGGAGATGGGGGAGAGGAGAAACAAGGAGGAATGAGGAATGAGAGAGGAGGTGACCTCAGGGTGAACAGCCCAACTTTAGTAGTCCTGGAAATAATTATAATAACTCCAATAATACCAAAGAATGGTAATAATATAGATGGGCTAGAAAATTCATGTAATGGTACTGACAATGTAAAAAGAAAGTTCACTACAAAAAAAGTTTCAATCTTAAACATAATTGGGACCCAAGGATATATAGAAAAATATTACCATAAGAAGACAAGCAAATTGAAGAGAAGCCCTTGGTGGGGGGGTGAGACAAGGGGAGGAAGTGTACAAGAGGGTAAGGGGGAACTTATCTGTGTAATGTACAACAAAATGCATATACGGAAATGTCACAATGAAAAGCATGTCAGAGTGAATCACATTAAGATGTACATTAAAATTTTCCAATAATAAAAAAAAAAAGCTTGCAGTTGGGCTCGCTCCCTTCTGCTTTTCTGCCATGTGAGATGTGGTGCTCCTCCTCTCTGGAAGACAAACCACTCAAGGCACAATCTTGGAAACAAATAAACCAGGCCCTAACCTACTAGCACCTTAATCTTGGACTTCCATGCTTCCAGAACTATGAGGGGGAAAAAGTTCTTTTCTTTATATATTATGAAGCCTGTAGTATTTCTGTTGCAGCAGCATGAGGCCTAAAATAATGCTCTAACTCTTGGAACCTGTAAATATGTTACTATGTATAGCAAAGAGGGCTTTGCATATATGATTATATTAAGAATTTTGAACAGGGAGAGATTATACTGGTTTATCCAGGTGCGTCCAATATAATCACAGGGGTGTTTTATAAGAGGAAGCAGAAGGGTCAGAGTCAGAGAAAAAGATAAGGCAAAGGAAGCAGAAGTCAGAGTGATATGGACCCATAAACCAAGGAATGAAGGCAGCCTTGAGAAGCTGCAAGTGATGAGAAATGGGTTTTGCACTGGAGGATCTAGAAGGACACAGCACTGTTAGTTAACACCTTGATTCTACCTCTATAAGACATAACATAGACTTTTGACCTCCGGAACTATAATATATCTGTGTTGTTTTAAACCACTACAATGGTGGTAAATTTGTTACAGTAAAAGTAGTAAACTAAGTCAGAGCAAGTATTGGGAAAGCCTAGGCTCAGAAAAGTTTGGGCTGTCGGTAATGCAGCCCAAAATAGTTAAGTTTGTCTCATATAGCACATGCACACAGTTATTTGTGCCCATTGGCCTAGAGCTGTCATAACTTTCTCCCATATAACATCATTACCTGTGCCTACTTTCTCTCTCAAGGACTGCATTAAATGATTTAGCCAAACAATTCTGTTTATAAGAAAATTGCTATCTCAACTTACCATGCTAATAGAAAACTCAAAATCCTGATTAGAACCAACTAAAAGTCCATACACATTTAGAATCTGAAATCTCATTTTACACAAACATGCTTTAGGAAGTCATAGATTATTCTGGAAGATTCAGAAGAGTGGCACTGAGAAGAAATTATACATACAGTCTGTAATCAGGCAAGAGACGTGAAGCACGTGACCTAAAAACTTGAGTCTAAAGTTGCAAAATGAGAAGATTTGTCTCTCACAAATATTCTGCCACCATTTACAAGGAGTCAAAATTTTACTTTCACAAAACTACAAAAATAGGACAGATTTTCATAGCTAAACCCAGAACTTCAAAAAAAGACGCCATACAGTACATAAAATGTGAACACATTTGCAAATTCTTTATATGTGATATGTCAGACAGTATGACTTGTTTACTGATCACCATAAATACTGAGTATAGAAAAAATACACACTCAAAAAGAAAAATGACAGCATCAGAGAAAACTGAGAGAGCTGCTTTTAGTTGTAACTTCCAAACTGTCTTACCCGTCTTACTAGTCTTACTTGTTGCTTCTAATTTGCAGTCAGACTTCAATGGTATAAGACGCATGCCAAGTCTCTCCTCCCATTTGGCCCTCTGCTCACCAAGAAAGAGGGCCAAATCTAAATTTTTGAAGGATGAGAACATTTATCGCCCTCCAAAGAACATTGCGCCTGCAGCAGTAGCCCTGTGGCATCTGATCCCGTCAGATCTTGGAAGCTAAGCAGGGTCGGGCCTGGTTACTACCTGGATGGGAGACCGCCTGGGAACACCAGAAGCTGTAGGCTTGGGAGAAGGACCTGGCAACCCCTCCCAAAAATCAATCTGTCATTGAAAACCCTAACAATAATGTTTCCCCTGTTGTACAGAGGGTCACTATGAGTCGGATACAGACTCGACGGCACCTAACAACAACAACAACAACAAAGACCATGATAATTCCATCACTATTGTCCCAGGAATGGAGAGCCGGTCCAGCAGAAGCTTCTAATTCAGCATTCAGAGGTTTTCCAGGAAATGTCAGTCTATGCCTTCTGATCTGCTTTACATCACTATGACCCAGTATGATGCTGATAATAAACACAAAGATGCCCAATCCAGATCCTTCCTTTAGGGGAGAACTTCTTGACTTTGAGTCAACAGAGGGCCTCCAACTATTGACTCTTTCAGGATCTTCCTCTGCTATCAGAAGCGGCCTCACTGTGGATAGCACCCATCCAGTAACTGAGCAAGGTGGGAATATAAACACTGGACTATTTTGGCCTAATACAGGATAGCTCTGAGAGCAATAGGTCTTGAGTTGGCCTAGGTGTGACCAGGCCTGCCTCACAGTTCAACCTTTTCCTCTGTTCCTCATTGCTTCCTTCCTCAGAAGTTAATCCCTAATATATCTTTATAGCCCAGACTGATTTTCAGTGTCTGATTCCAGAAAACCCAAACTGAAACACTTAGGATGCCATGATAGACAAAATAATAGCACCCCAAAGATGTCCCTATCTTAATCCTCAGAACCTGTAACTGTTACCTTACTGGCAATAGAGACTTTGAAGATGTGATTGACTTCAGGGTTTTTTAATGAAGATCTTATCTGTACTAGATGTACTAGATGTATTCACAAGGATTCTGTTTTCTGGGAGGGTTTTGCTGTTTGTTTGTTTTTCTTTTGCCTTGTTGAGGATCAAAGCTAGGGCCTCATTCATGGTAGGCAAGCACTATACAACTGAGCTACATCTCCAGTCCATAAGCACTCTTATAAATTAAAGAGAGAGATAGGAAAGTTGGAGTTAGAAACGGGGATATGACAATAAAAGACATCAGAGTGGTGTGATCATTGGAAGGGGGCCATGAGCCAATGAATGTACACAGCCTCCAGAACCTAGAAAAGTGAAGTTATAAACTCTCCCCTACAGCCTACAAAAGCAGCACTGACTATATTTTGATATGGGCTTCATGACACACTTTTCATACTTCTGATCTCCAGAACTATAAGATGACAAATTTGAAGCTGGGCATGGTAGTGCACACCTGTAATCCCAGCAACACTGGAGGTACAGGGAGGAGGATCCTAAGTTAGAGGCCAAAAGCATCCTGTGTAACCTAGCAAGACCCTGACTCAAAATGAAAAAACAAAAAAGTGGGCTGGGGTGCATCTCAGCAATAGAACACTTGCCAAGTTATGTGAGGCCCTCCATTCAATGAAGGGGGGAGGTGGGGGAGGGGGAGGGCAAGGAGGGAAGAGGATGGAGGCGAAGAAGGGAAAAGGCAAGGAGAGGAGGAGGAGGAGAAGGAAAAGGAGGAGGGGGAGAAGGGGAAGGGGAAGGAAATAATTTGGTGTTGTTTTAAATCACATTTTGGGCAATTTGTCACAATAGCAATAGAAAATGAACACAGATTTCAGTACCTGAAATGAGCTGTTGCTGTAAAACATACCTGAAAATATGGAAGTGATTTTGGAATTGAGCAACAGAGGCTGGAAGAAATGTAAGGGAAAAGTCTAAATTGCTGACACATGATTGATAGAAATATAAATGCTAGTAGTTCTGCAAGTGAGAATTCAGAAGAAAATGAGGAGCATGATAGGAAAAAAAAAACCTACAGTCTCAAATAATGCCTAAATTGTCATGAAAAGATTGTTGGTAGAAATATCGCACTAAATGCACTGCTATGAGAGCCCACAAGGAAAATAGGAATGTATTATCGGAAGCTACAGGAAAAGAATCTTTTTACATAGTGCTAGAATGCTTCTATGAAGCTTCTTTTGTATAGAACAAATTTAAAAACAGTGAACTTTGACATGAAGTTATGGCGATCCCAAAGCATTGAAGGTGCAACCTGTTTCTTACTTCTTACAGTAAAAGGTACTGGAAAGAAAAATTGAAGGAATCATTGTTAAGTGAAAGAGAAACCAGCTCTTGATGATTTGGGGAACTCAGCCAATTCGGCTTTCAAATAGTCAGTAAACTGGGATTCATTGGCACTGTGCTCTGGAAAGAGGACTGAGGATGTGACTGAACAATCTTTTGCTAGTGCTTCAGAAAGATCAAAAGACATAGTACTCCATCATAGAGAAGATTCTTTGAAGAAATTACTCATAGGACTCATGGATCTCCCTCAGCTATCTCAATAGAAGTGAGGAAATTTCTGCAGAGAAGCCTTTCATCACATGGAGTAAATCCTCATGATATACACGAGAGACCCACAAGGTTCTTGAGAATATTAAAGCAGCAGAAACACTGCCAGCCTGGACTAAAGGAGATTGCTATGTAAATCCCTCCAGGCCCATATGTTAAAGATTTGGTCCTCAGCCTGAGGAATGATTGGGAAGTGGTGAAACTTTTAAGAGATAAGGCAAGAGGTGGGGTCCAGTAGGAGGTCATAGGTTATTGGGGGGCCTTCCCCTTGAAGAGGATTATGGGACCTTGGATTGTTTTGTGTGTGTGTGTGTGTGTGTGTGTGTGTGTGTGTGTGTTGATTTTATTTTTATTAGTAATTTTTAACGTACAACTTTATGGGTCTCATTGTAATATCTCCATACATGCAATTCATTGTATATTGCTTATATTCATCTCCCCCATTACACTCTCATGACTCCCTCCCCTACCATCTCCTTTCCTACCAATGGTCCCCCTTTTACTTGCATGTCTTGCTTGTGTGTCTATCTATTTATATACAACCTGATTTTGCCTTAAGGGTAACATACATGAAATTTCCTTTCTTTCCTCCCATTACCCTTTCTTCTTGCCCCTTTCCCCTTTTTCTTTAGTCCATTATCTTTCCCTACATAGCCCTCCTCTACTTTCATGACCTATATGTTTTAATACTAAATATATATTGAAGCCTAACACTCACATATGAGAGAAAGTGTGATGTTTGTCTTTCTGGGTCTGGCTGATTTCACTTAAAATGATGATCCCTACTTCCATCCATTTTCCAGAAAATGCCATAATTTTGTCTTCCTTTATAGATGAATAAAACTTCACGGTGTATGTATACCACAATTCCCTTATCCACTCATCTGTTGACAGACATCTAGGTTGTTTCCATATCTTGGCTACTGGCTGCCATAAGAATGGATGAGCAGGTATCTCTGTGGTATATTGACTTATTTTCCTTCAGATATATACCCAGGAGTGGTCCCTGGATTCTTGCTCTTTTTGCTTCCTAGATGCCATGAGTGGAGCAGCTCACTCCACTACATGCCCCACACCATGATGTGCTGCCTTGCCATGGGCCCAAATCAACATGGCCAACTGAAACCTCCATACCCTGAAACCTCCCAAACTCTCAGCCAAAATAAACTTTGTCTCCTTACAAGCTAATCGCCTCAGGTATTACAGTACTGGAGAGCTAACACAGGGACAGAGAGGGAATGAAATAGAAAAAGCCTGTCATACTTCCAAATTTCTACAGGCAGGAAACAGGCTAATAAAACTACTTAGCTGCAAATACATGCTATCCTTCCTGAAGGAAGAAGCATGATTCCAAGCACAGACCCTTGAGTCCAGAGGGCACTGGCTGCAAAACACAGAAGATAATTCTCACGTTTTGAAAGTTAATGTTGTTTTACCAGGTGGACTTCGAAGTTGCTTAGGGCAGGGATCCTTCTATGCTCTCCCCTTTTGAACTGGAATGTCTATACCTGTTAGCCAATTCCTATCCCACTAGTGTATATGGGGAAAAGATTACATGCTTCTAGAGTTTCACAGATTCATTGATGGAAATGAACTGTTGCTAGGGATGGGCTATACCTGAGCCTCACCCATGCATGAGATTTAGGACATGTAAATGATGGGATTTACATGAGATTTAGGACAAGTTGATACTGTAATGGGTTGAGACTTTTGGAGACATAGGATGGAGTGAATGTATTTTACATGCAAGATGGAAGTCTTTGGAGGACAGAGGTGGACTGTGTAGGTAGAAGAATGGCCCCCAAGATTTCTACATCCTAATCTCCAAATATTACTTTATATGGCAAAAGAGACTTTGCAGTTATGAAGATGATCAGGATCTTGAATGGAGGAATTATCTGGGGGAACCCAATGTAATGATAGGGTTTTTAGTAGCAATGGTAGAGGTGTCCCCCAAAGTCACTATTTAAAAATAATCTGGTCTGAGAGATTTGTGTTAAATAGTAATGTAAGATCAATTGATTTCTAAGTATGAGTCACATCTTTTCACAGAACCTACTTTAAGCACTGAGCCATTAAAATGTAATGAAACACTCTGGGTACATAAGATTAACTAACACACCACATCTGGATAGAGAGCATGTATATATCCAAAACTGGGGTTTTTTCACTCTTAGCTAATTTTTGGTACCTTACCAACACCATACTGCTTCTAGAAGGAGGCTAATTACAAAACTGACACCTCTACCCTAAGGGCTAGACTCTAATGTCCATGAGCAAAAAGGAATGAGAAGCCAGTTCAGCATAGAATCACTGTCAAGGCATCTGAGAGAAACAGAGCAGCAATCTATCTTTCTCTCCTATCCAGAATACCAAAGCCATCAAGGTGGGAAAGGCTGAGTAAAGTAACTTTGCTTTTTCTTACAATACAGGAGAAGGACATGACATTTGTTTGGATTTTCTTTTCACTCTGAGCAGAAAGTCCTGGTGATAAACATCTGGAAGCTTGTCCACTATAAATTGTTTGGGTTTCTTTTCCTGCTTCATGAGGCCATGGTGATATTATACTCTTGGAATTCTTCCTTTCATCTGCTTCCTCTCCACTGACAGTTTATAAAGAATGGTCCACACTAGGAATGGAAGCTAAGCAGTTATTTCTTAAAATACCAGGGGAATTTAGGTTCCATGTACCTCACAGAGGATATCATAGAGAGAATTTTTTTCTAAGTTGTGGTGGTTTCAGTGTCTGGGGCTGCACCTAAATTCCCAAGTGGCCCTTTAAAGCCTAAGCTAATAACTTAGGAAGTCTTAGGAGAAATATTCAATAACCAGAGGCAAAAATTGCATCAGGGGCTTTTCCTGCTTGTTTTGTAATTCATAATAATAAAAGTGGTTGCCATGTATAGATTTTATGGAGAGGTCTAAAATTTCTTTGTGCATTTTATACACACACACACACACACAGGTCAGACAATGCAGTGTAATCAAGAGACACAGTGAATGTTTAAGTTTTAAAAATTACTGCAATAAAGCACATATTGACATTAATCTCGCTCAATATATTTCCTCTGGTTTTGAACACAACTATCCCATTGTTCTTGCCACTTTCTGAAGCAGTTTTGGAAGTTATCTTTCATGAGTGTCTTCAGTTGTGATACCGTGGCTGCCTCACTATTCTGAATCAATTTAAAACCTTTACCTTTAATGGCCATTTTGCCTTTGGGGAAGATCCAAAAGTTTCTCTATGCCAGATTTGGTGAAGAAAGTGGATGAGGACACACTGTAATGTTTTTATTTGACAGAAATTGCCATACCAATGTCAGGCGCAGTGGCACACGCCTGTAATCCCAGAGGCTTGGGAGGTGGAGGCAGGAGGATCACAAGTTCCAGACCACAGGCGGTCTGAGTAACTTAGTGAGACCCTGTCACAAAAAAAGTAAAAACAATGGGCTGGGGGCACAGCTCAGTGGTCTAGCACTTGCAAAGCATGCAGTGGCAAGGCCCTGGGTTCAACCCCCAGTACTACAAAAAAAGAAAGAAAGAAAGAAAGAGCCATACCAGAAGTGATATATGACACAGAGTGTTGTTATGGAGGATGAAACTAAAACACTCATGAAAGAGGACTTCCAGAACTGCTTCAAAAAGTGGTAAGAACAATGGAGTAAGTATGTTTGAAACCAGAGGGAGTCTTTTGAAGGGGATAAATGGCAATGCATCTTTTACTGTAAATTTTTTAAATTTGAACATTAACCATATTTTTCAGTCACATCTCATATTCTTGTTTAGCAAGCATGGTAGATATTACTTCCTCTGCTTTATAAATAAGAAAATTGAGGTTTCAAAAAACATCAACAAATTTATGCCTGATACCCACTAAAAAGACATAGATGCAGGATTAGAAATCAGTTCTACTAAGCCCAGAATTCACATTCTTTTTTAGTAATCTTGATTGGTATACAATATAATGGATTTTATTATGGCATTTTCATACAACCATACCATGTACTTTGCCCTTATCTGTTCTCTGATTACACCCCTGTTGCTCTCATCCTTTTCCCACTATCCCCCAAATATATTCTCTTGTATTTTCAAGTCTCATATATACATATATATTTTTAAGTATATATGTGTGTGTGTGTGTATATATATGTATGTATACACACTTTTAAAAAGTAAATCTAAATTCTGCTTTTGACAGAGAACATCCAGTGTTTGTCTTTCTGTCTTATTTTGCTTAATATGATAACCTCCAGTTCCATATATTTTCATGCAGATGACATAATTTCATTCTTCTTTATGACTAAATAAAATTCCATTGTGTATATGTACCACATTTGTCTGTTGATGGACATGTCAGCTGATTCCATATCTTGACTATTGTGAACTAGGCTACAGTGAACATGAAAGTAGAGCCATCTCTGTGTTATGCCGAGTTAGAGTCATTTGGGTATATACTCAGGAAGGGCATAGCTGGATCATATGGCAGATCTATTTTAGTTTTCTAAGGAACCTCCACAGTGATTTCCATAATGGCAGTACTAATTACCATCCTACCAGTAGTGTATGAGGACAGAACTCACATTCTTAATCACTATTTACTATTGCTTCCTTAGTTTATTTCTGTATGAGAAGGAAATGTTAAGTTCTTAATTAAAATTATTCAGTAGGATCACATTTTGTTATTATACAAACTGAATAAAGTCTTCTTCCTGTGAACCAATGACCCTTCTCTGCATCCAGAGCTCTGAAGGACTTTGGCATGTTTATACCATAAGTTTATAGAAGATTATGTGGTAGATCTACTTCACCAGACCAGAGATACCACGGGCTTCAAGGAGAGGTACTAGGCACTGCAATATTATCTTTAGAAGGTTACCTGTCTATGTCCTTGTCTTCTGAAGACTAAGCCTGAAAGCCCCAGATTTATAAAGGGACATGAAAGCAGAAAGTATTTGTTCTTGTACAGGACCTATGGAGGTGGTAAATGTCCTAGAGAAGTCCTCCAGGGCCTTCAATGACAAATATGGCAGAGGAGAAATAAACCAGAAATGGCAAATCAGGCAGGGCTAAGAAAGGCAAAAGACGTTTGACAGTACTAGGGAGAGGAAGCCCTGGAGAGCCTTAAAGGTGGTTGTCAGACAATGTGGTTGTCATCTGCAAGGACAAACTGATCCAAGAGAAGATCAAGGTCATCTTGCTAGGTTTCTGACTCAAGAGGTAACAATCAATGTCCAGCCCCAAACTCACCGCCATTCCCTCCTACTCACTAGCTTTCACTCAGCAATTCTGTTGGCAGGTATAGATGGAAAAATCCAGCTTGCCATGAATTAAGTTTTTGAACATGCAATGTGATATTACCCTGAATTAAATGATGTTTAGTTTCTGACATCCAGTAGAATAGAGGCTTGAATTAGAAATTAAATGCAATTATGGGGGGAAAGATAATATTTTCTCACAAGTCTAAGTTTGTAACCTAAGAAATACAGATAAACCATAAATGACAACAAATCAAACCATAAATATATATTGAAAGAATATAGTGCTTTTTTTGTTTTACTATTAATGGGAATATTTAGATACAAAAGCAGAACAAATAGTATAATGAACTCCTGTTCCAACAATTATCAAGATGCCATCAATCTTGTCTCTTCTATTATCCCCAATCCTCCACACCACACAAAAGCAAGCACACACATGCCCATATGTATATGTGCATGCATGCACATACACTTTCTTTATTGTGGATTTTTGTTTTTATTTTTGTGGTTAGGGATTGAACTTTGTTCGTGCTAGGCAAATGCTCTACCACCACTGAGCTCCATCCCCAGCCCTGCTGTGAAATATTTTATAATAAATTTTTGCATCATACAATGTCATGCCAAAATTCTTCTGTGTCTTTAATAAAGAATTTTTTAGCGTTACCCTGATACCATTATCACACCTAATAAAATAAGCAATAATGCCATAATATAATACAGTATTTTGTTCCTGATCAAATTCCCTAGTTGTCTCACAAACATCTTTTTAAGGCTGGTTTGTCTGAATCACAATCCAAACAAGGTCCATAGATCATACTAGATAACATGTCTCTTAAGTCCCTATTAATGTGAAATAGTTTACCCTCTAAAGTTTCTGATTGTTAAATGTCTCATGAAGATGTAATTGTGTCTGTGGAGTCAGCCTGAGCACTAAATTCACAAGTCTACAAGCTGATGTAAATGTGGGCTAGAGCTGTGTTCTAGCTCCAAGACAAAGAAGAATTCATCACAAAGAGGTCTGGCTCCCTCTAGTGCTTTTTCAGATTGTAACTGTCTCTGATTCTCAAACCAATTTAGAAAAAGAAAAATAATCTTAATGTAACTAGTTCCGCGTTGTATGCCCATTTAGCAAGTATTTCTTACATCACACTACTCAACAGTGAATATTTGTAATACTTAAAGGTAACAGTTACTGAATATCAAGTACAGAGTCAGAAGCTAAATGTTTATTTCCTCATTCAAGTCCTTGTCCTGTCATGGAGGATGTCATATTCTGTTTTGTTTTGTTTTTCAGTACTAGGGGATTGAACCCAAGGCCTTGTACATACTTGCTAGTGCTGTGCACTGAGCTACAACCCTAACCCCCTTTTTAAAAATTTTGTCTTGAGACAGGGTATAGCTAAATTATACAGGCTGCCTCTGGCCTCAAACTTGTGATCCTCCTGCTGCAGCCTCCTGAGTCACTGAGATTACAAGTGTTTGCTACTGTGCCTGGTTAAGGATGTCACATTCTATCACTTGAAGTAACATCCTTGTTTATGCCTGAATGTCTTTCTGCTATTTCTGAGGTATCTTTATTGCCTTAATATCTCTTTTTTTCAAACTGCTACTGTTTAATTTTATTCATTACTATATTTGAGTTAGAATTGGGGAGCTACACAAGGGTTACTCTAGAAGCAATTAATTTTCCTACAGCTACTTTTGCCATAGCATAGAAACAGAAGAGAGCCAAGAAGATGAAAGAAAAATGTACATGTTCAGGGCATGCTAGCACCTGTAATTGTAGCACTCAAGAGACTAAGGCAGGAAGATAATGAGTCCAAGGCCAGCCTGGGCTACATAACAACACCTTGCTTCAAAAAAATAAAAATAAAAAATATGTGTGGTTTATAATGATCTTTAAGACCAGGCCATACCACCAAATATTAAGCAAGAAGAAAAAAGTATAGAACATATTATAAATAATGAATATGTACCAAATTACTATATTTTAAAATAATTCATTATACAGTGTTA
Organism: Pedetes capensis; assembly: GCA_007922755.1. Taxonomy (NCBI): domain Eukaryota; kingdom Metazoa; phylum Chordata; class Mammalia; order Rodentia; family Pedetidae; genus Pedetes; species Pedetes capensis. Next base: position 33,565 of record VMDO01003026.1, read on the forward strand.
TAACTAATACAAAAAAGAAAAATCAAAGGCAAGAAAAGATATATCTAATCAAGGAAGATTGTTTACCTTGAATAATTTCTGTATCTGTAGGTAGAAGGAAATGCATGCATTTCCTGCTACAAAGTTCCATTTTAAACATACTTTTGTATTTATATGCTTAAAGATTATCATTGCTGTGCCATAAGATATTTAAAAAGATACTTTCTGAAAAAACTAAATCCAAATTGAAGTCAAAAGAGAAGAAGGTATACATTGAACCCCATCTCTGGAACACCATACAAATGTATCCAAAGTCCCTTATATATGAATTCTCAGAGTAGCAATAACATAGCTCTTCAAGATTGGTCTCTTCCACGTGAAAGAAATCTTTTCGACTGTGTCAAGGGAATGACAAATTTAGAATGTCCTCACCTTTGAATTCTTCACCAAAAGCTAAGATTCAACAACAAAATCCAGTATAGCTGTGATTAAATGTGAATGTATTCTCTAGCCTAGCACAAACCTGACTTGACTGTGAGCAGTGACATCAGCAGGAGCCACAGATAACTGGTTTTAGTGTTTTACATCACTATCATGGTCACCTTTGCTTCAAGAGGACAGCTCAGATCTTGGGAAATGTACCAGTGTCGAATTGTTTTCTTTTTACAATTCTGTGTTGGGGAGATGAGAGTGAGGAAGTAAATATTCTTGCTACAAATCATTCTGAGGTCAGAATGAGGAATTTTTCTCCATATCTCACCCAAAAGAGAGCCCACAGGAGCAGGGCTGTTGGAAGTCTCCTTGAATGGGTGTGGGTGAGCTGCACAGCTGCATCTGTGGCTTTGCCTTCCACCTGTACCACATCTCTGCCTCCCTTGCTCTGTTAATGGCAGAAATAGACAACAGAGTCCCCCTGTCAAGGGAAAACATATAAGTGCTAGCTTGTTGAGGACAGCAAGAGAGACAGGGATGACCCTTTTAGAATGAGAGTCTGGTCCTTCAACAAGTTCTTTTGGTTGTTGTTAGAGGCCATCAAGTTGGGTCCGACTCATTTAACGATTCTCTATGTACAACAGAGAGAAACACTAACACTGTGCTATCCCTGGCACTATGTCAGTGCTTCTCTGATATCTGTAGGGTTTTCTATGGCTGATTGTTTTGGGAGGGGGCTGCTGAGTCCTTCTCCCAAGGCTTCAGCACCTGGTATTCCCAGGCAGTTTCTCATCCAATGATTAACCAGGCCTGACCCTGCTTAGCTTCTGAGATCAGTGTCAGAGGCCAGGGTCACACAGCTATAGACCAACAAGTTCTTACAGAAGGAAAATTGCTAACTCTTCCTCCCAGACATTATGGGCTCATCTTGGGGGATGACTGAACATATAATTGATTGTTGGTATTTGTTATTGAGTCAGGTCCAACTCACAGAGACCCTACATATAGCAGAATGAAGCACTACCTAGCACTGTGCCATACACATGATCTTTTTTTATGTTTGAGTCTATTATTGCAGCCTCTGTTTCTTCTCATTTTGAGTCATGCCACATCAGCAAATGGAGGTCCCAGGGGCTTTACTCCATTCCCATCATTAAAGTAGACTCTACTTTAAGGAGGCAACTATTCCCCAGTTGTCTTTTGAATGCTATTCATGGAGTTTTCAATGGCTAATTGTTTCAAGAGTGGACTGCGGGGTCCCTCTCCCTAGTCTGTCTTATTCTGGAAGTTCAGCTGAAACCTGTCCACCATGGGTGGCCCTGCGGGTATCTGAAATAAAGGTGGCATAGCTTTCAGCATCATAGCACCACACAAGCTCCACAGCACAACAAGCTGACACACAACTGGGGGTGTAGCTACTTAAGCCCTAAAAAATCTCAAAGAACACTGAATTAGCAAATACTGAACCATCACTCCTGGAGGACATCCAGAGTTAGTATCCTACAAACCTCTAGTCACATTTTCAGAAACTGATCAATACGTGTTCTTGTTTCATGTGTGTCTCTGTTTAAAAACACCTTATTTCCCATCCTAAGATGCTCCCCTCCACTTTACCGCAGCCGGACCTGATTCAGCCCAGTTCCTGGGAGTTTGAAGCTTAAGTACAAAAAGGAGAAACTTTTTTTTTTTTCAGTACTGGGGGTTGAACCCAGGGCCTCGCGCCTGCGTGCTTTGCAAGTGCTGGACCACTGAACTGCGCCCCCAGCCCATTTTCCTTTTTTACTCTTTGAGACAGGGTCTTGCTAAATTACACAGACTGCCTCTGGTCTCGAACTTGCGATCCTCCTGCCTCAGCCTCCCGAGCCCCTGGGATTATAGGCATGTGCCACCGGGCCCGGCTAAAGGAGCATCTTTTTGAGGCACTCCTCTCTGAGAACGAGAAGATCTGAAGGAAAAATAAATAAATACATTAAAAAAAAAAATAGAAAAGGCCCCTGATAGTAGAAAAGCTTCCCAAAGCTGGGACCGGACATGTGAATAACAAAAACACCCAGATTCCCAGGACCAAAAAATTTAAATTTAAATTTAAATTTAAAAATTACCAGTGCCTCCGAGTCTTGCAATTATTCAGTTCTGTTTCTTGAATGTGAAGCAAATTCAAGTCCAAGCCAAGGATGCCTTGCTTTTTTTTATCAACAATGTAGTTCCACCCAGAGGTACCACAATGAGTCAACTATACCAGGAATACCACAAGACTTCGTTCAACACACTGTCCGCAGTTGACCAAAGTGTCCACGGTCTGCAACGCTGCTGCCTTAGAGGGGCGAACCCTGTGCTATACTGAAAGCGGTGGAGCACTTCTGGGACCTCCTCCTCCTTCCTGCTCAAGCTCCACCTCCTTCCCCCACCCCCCACCCCCACCCTGCTTCCTCCCAGCAGGAGGGGAAGCAGGGAGATGGCCCTCTGGTACTCTCCTTTCTTCTTTCTTCCCCCTTCACGGGCCCTCTTTTCCCACTCTGCTTCAGCCTTCTTGCTTGTCATTCTCCATCACATCTAGTGATTCCTTTGATTTCTGTTCCCTTTCTAACTGCCCAAAGGGCTCAGGACCCCAGAAATCCCTTTTTACATCTTCTTTTTGGGGATTAGATGGAAGACACTGAAATTGTGTAGGGCAAGTAGGAGGAACATCAGTAATGGGGAACCACCCACCATATGATGTTTGTTGTTGTTGTTAGGTGCTGTCAAGTCAGGTCTGACTCATGGTGACTCTATGTACAACAGAACAAAACACTCCCGACACTGTGGCCTGCCCAGCACTATTGTCATTGCTTCTCTGCTGTCTACCAGGTTTTCAGTGGGAGACTGGGGAGTGGATTGCCAGGTCTTTCTCCCTAGGCTGCAGCACCAGGTATTCCCAGCAATCTCCCATCCAAGGACTAACCGGGATGACCTTGCTTAGGTTCCGAGATCAGGCGGGATCTGATGCCAGAGGGCTATGGCTGCAGTGTGTGTGTGTGTGTGTGTGTGTGTACAATGAAGGCACAGACAACAGCACTAATTCATGCCTAGATGAAGCCTAACACAAGTATTTTCTCCATAAGGTACATCACAGTCTTCTTGAGCTCAAGAACCCTATGCAGCACTTCAGCAGTAGGGGATCATTTTAAACAGTGAATTCACCCAGAAAAAGCACTCAAAAAATGTAGAAAATGTAAGCCCGGCACTGTGGCACACTCCTGTAATCCCAGTGACTAGGGATTCAGAAACAGAAGGATCGCAAGTTTGAGATTAGAGGCAGTCTGCATTATTTAGCAAGACACTTTCTCAAAAAAGTAAGAAAAATGGGCTGAGGGTACAGCTCAGTGGTCTAGCACTTGCAAAGCATGCAAGCACAAGTCCCTGGGCTCAACCCCAAGTACCACCAAAAAAAAAAAAAAAAAGTAGAAGAGATAGTAATAACTAGCCCTAGAAAAGGACTTATTTACTTATTACTAAGTAATAAGTAATTACTTATTACTAAGTAATTTAGTAATAAGTAATTACTTATTACTTATTACTAAGTAATAAGTCCTTTTCTAGGACAAGTTATTACTACATCACTCTGTCCAACCTCATCCAGAAACATGAGCATTAGGCAGCTCAAGTTTCTTGCCATTTTGTGCATGTCTGCAAATAGGATTACAAATAAATGTTAGCCATTAGGCAAATTCACAAATGTAGAATTCATAAATGATGAGAAATAACTAAGAGCAAAAACTACCATCAAGTCAGTGATTGCTACCAGACTTAGCCACCTCAATGACAAGGACCACACTGAAATGACAGATCACCAGAGACAACTTATTGAGCGAGTTGGTTTCCCATGACAAGTGGGACAGGCAGCCCTGACAGGATTCTTTCCTTCAGACCTGACTTCTACTCAGCAAATTTCCAAAGAGTTTAGAGTTACAGAGAGAGAGGACTTCAAAAAAGGCAGAAAGATTTTCTCATAATTAGGGGGGAAAAATCAGGATTGGAGTTATCTATTTAAATAATAGAAAAGAATGTGATCTTATCTTTGTGATCCAGTTTGGCAAAAGAGAACAGATCAGTTAAGAGTGTTTAAAGCCATTTTCTGACTGTGTGGCATTGTCTACCACATACAGCTGACTGCAGAAGTACATACCACTGCCCCCTGCCCCTGCTAAAAAAAAAAGTCAAGAGGGAAATTTGAAATGTAAAGGATCTGTTCTAAGCTGGTCCAAAGCATCCTGAAGGCAGAACATTACATAGAGCCATGGCAGGGGTTCCTTTAAGATAACTAGAGAGGAATGGGAAACTCCTTAACATGATAAACCAGAGCTCAAATCTCTCAGGGATGTGGACTAAATATCTTCAGGAAGGATAGCAAAACCTTCCTCTTGGCCCAGTCATGGAAAACATCCATACAGAATTCTGGTATTACCTACCAAAATTGTGTCGTATAATAACGAGCCCTGCTTCAGCTCTACCGGTGTACCTTTGAGGAGACCCCTCAGAAGGGCATTCTCTTTTGTCCCTGTGACTACCATCAGGACACATATGTCCCAAAAAGTTTCACAGAAATGCCAGAGGGATTTTCTGCCACTAAGTATCACAGAATGTATGGAAATGCCATAATGAGACCCAATAAATTCTACATTAAAAATTACCAATTAAAATATATAGATAGATTTTTTTCAAACAGCCAGAGTCGTGTCCCTCTGGGTTTCAAAGTGCCAAGTGACTTTTAGTCATAATATGGTAATCTTCATAAGCCAGTGTATGAATGGGCATTTGCAGTTGTTATGTGAACAGAAAAAGTCAAATGAAATTCCAGATGCTGATCCCAGAGAAGCTATGTTAGTATTGGGATGTATGCTTATAATGAGCTACAATAGACTCCCAAACATATCGGACAATTGGTCATATGATTCTTCAATGGAAAATGAAGCAATAAAATCAGCTACTGCTCACAATAGGTATCAATTGTTACTATCTACATTGTATTTCAATATGCCACAACATTCTGTTTCCAAACATACTACATAGATGAAGTAGTTTCATGTCAGAAATACACATTCTAAAAAGCAAGGAAAGAAAGCCCTTTTTGGAGCATAAGTGAATTCATGACAAAGTTCAAAGGTAGAATAGGCCTAAAACAGTATTTTCCACTAAAACCAGTCAAAAGACGAACTAAAATTTGGGAATGTTACAAATCTGTAATGGAGTATTAGCTATGATTTGAATGTCTATTCTGAGAAATCCGCAGAAGAAGTCAGTTCTCAACAGAAAACAACATTGTGTGAGTGGGTGACCTTGAAACTGTCAAAAACTATTAGCAATCCTGATATTATACTCAACTTTTGGTAGGTTTTTTACAAGTGTATATCTCAATACTCTCCCATTCCCAGCAGGTGGTTCTTGTATTCTTTCAAAAAAAGAAAAAAAAAAAAAAAACATGTTAATGTTTCAGGAAAATTTGCGAAGGGGAAGTTTCAGTTTGTTGCTAATCAGAAGGGAACACTAGCTACAAAGTGGTAGGATAGCAAAGAGGTCAATGTTATGAGTAATTGCAAGATGGCAGTGTAGAGAAAACCAATAAGAAATAGAACAAAGTGAGTGCAGATTGTCCATCACTCATTTGTTCTTATAACAGGCTTAGGGGTGGAATGGATCTTTCAGATGAAAAAGTATGCATGAATTTGAAGGAAAATCAAGAAAGTGATGGAAAAAGTTATTTTTCAAAGTGTTAATGGTCGCTTTTGTAAATGCATGGATCCTACACAATGAAACATCCAGAAACAAGACAAAATTCCTTCAATTTGTAGTTCCACTGGCAGAGAAAATGATTGCCTCACGTAAACAGAACAGTAAGGTAAAACTCAAGAGAAGCAGAGGCAGGTCTTCAAACTTGCAAAACCCATGCCCAATGTGAATGATCATCTGCCTGTTGGAGGAACTACAAGAAGATGCACTAGATGTTCAAAAAGTAAAATTGAGACAAAAACAAAACTATCTGTACAATGTCCAATGTACCTTTGCGGAAGAATTGTTTTACACCTTATCACACATAAAAGATATTGTAGGGAAAAACTGAGAGGAAATTGGCAAAAACTCCCAAACTGGGAAAACGACTTTTGAATATCTGGTTTTGTAAATTAGAAATCTAGGGAAAATGAAAGTAACTTGGTTGCATGTTTGTACAAAACCCTTCCTGATTGGACAATTGGACTGAAAGCTGATTGGTTCAAGCCATTCCATGGGCGAGCTACATAAAGAGCTGCGCTGCCACAGCTCGATCCCTTTTGGCACCTTTTCTGCGCCTTCTCGCCTGTTCCTGCCTGGACCACCAATGGGAAAACGCCTCCCCCGCTGCCCGCCCCCCAGAACTTTGGTGAGGAAAGAATGCTCTCCCGTCGCAATCCTCAACAAGGAAAAGAACCTGCTCTCAGTCTGATCACCTACGAAGCAACAGATGTCTCCTCATGACCACCGAGACGACCAACACAGGTGTTTGCCCCTGGAAGGCAAAAGCGCCTGAGGCTTTTCCTTTCTCCCGTCTCCTCCGGGGTCCCGAGGGCCGCAGGAGTCTGCACCTCTCACCTGAGGGTCCCGAGTGAACTGTGTTTAGTATCTGTGTGTGCGGCGGCCACCCATCCGAACCTCCAGGCCGGACCAGGAGGCGCGTGCCCCACATAGAGTTGGCGCCCAAATATGGAGCCCAACATAGTTGGTGCCTGAACAGGGACCCAACAGATATGATTATTGTACCTAACATTGCCTTTTCTCCCTGTCATTGTTTTTATATTTTCAACTGAATTTTTTGGTATAGTGATTACATGTCAGTTTTTGTCATGAGAGATTTTTTTTTTGCATTCAAACGATGCACCTTACTCATTACATGATGATTTTACTCACATCATGCATTCCAATTATTTTGCTAATCATGTTCTGGTTTTGTTCATTGTAATGAAAGGTTTCTGGAAATAAGATACTTATTGATATATATTTCGATTTGAAATCGGTTGTCAAAAGATTATAAGATATGTTTCACACTATCAAGAAGGGTCTTCCTTACCATGTTTTTCCTACTACAGAAGAAGTCCTGAAGCAAAAGCAAATAAAAGGAAAACTTTCCACAACATCTTATTATATTTATTCTGAACTGTCACATTTCTCCTGTGACTGACAGGAATGAGAGGAATGGCTGCCATCTAAGAGCCAACCCCAGGCTGATGACATCATCTTATCATTACAAAAATCGTATAAGATCATAGCTACTATCCCCCAACCTATGCATGTGAAAAACAAAGGCCCAAAATCACAAGTCAGTAAGGAAGTAGTGCTGCTAAAATTTAAGCTCCAATCTATCAAGCTACAAAACTTGTCAATCCCTACCCTAGGTGATGAACATGTAGCAGTATTCTGACACACAGGACTGCCAATAAGGAAGCAATGCTTACTAACTTAAGTGGGAGTAAACAGAAGCTTATTCACATCTGAAAATAGGCATTTTAAAACAAACCAGAAAATACCAATTAACTTGACAAAATAATAAAACTTTTATGAGCATGAGTAGGCTGTACATTTCAGAAAATACCATCTGTAAAAGGATAAGAGAGTGGATATAAGGTAAAATGTTGTGATAAAATTTCAGAGTAGGACAATGAATACTAGCCGGGTTAATCCTCCCAAATACCACTAATCATTTCAGACACATCAGTTTTCTGGTGATGTGCAGGATGAAGTGAAGGTATGGAGGTGAGGAAGGGCCTCACCAGGAAGACCAGTTAGAACAATATTACAACAACTCAAGTGTAAGTTAATTAAAGAAGTGTCCTTGAGGATGAAAAAGAAGAAACAAATACAAGGATGGTCTGGAAACAGAATCAAAATTTAAAGAATGAGAAAAGAAAATGTGGAGTTTTCACTCTAACAGGCAGCTTGTAGGGGAGAAGGAAGAAGAATAGCATTTTTAATAAACTTTAGACAGCTACCCCATAAACATCTATGGTATCTTCATGAGAAGCAAGTTGATCCTCCCAGGCTTTATATACATCCATTGAAAATGCCAGCCTTCTTACACTTTTCCTTCTTTTTCTCATGAAATCACTCATTTTAAACCGATTTTTTCAAAAAATATTTTTAAAATATCTGAATCAGTAAAATATTTTTTAGTAAAATATTTTCTATATTAATTTCCTCCAATATTTGGATTTCATAAAAAATAGGAGGCAAATTCTACCTTTCTTTCTTTTCCAGCATTACTGTAAATATGCTAACTGCAGGACATCCTTAATACATTTATACATGCTATACAGCATTTTCTTCTCATGAAAATGTTTTAATATATTAAGCATGAATAGATAGACCACTTATTGTTGTTGTTGTTGTTGTTGTTGTTGTTGTTAGGTGCCATCGAGTCGGTATCCGACTCATAGTGACCCTCATAGGGTTTTCAATGGCAGACTGTTTCAGGATTGCCTTGGGAGTGGATTGCCAGGTCCTTCTCCCACTTATAGACCTTAAAAATTCCTGAGTGGCCTCTTACAGCTGGCAATAACCAGATACCAAAGTAGACAGAGAATCTTCAAAATTATCAGATTAGATCATAAGCAATTTTTGTACCACTGTGAAACCTAGTCAAGAGACAGGTAAATGGTGAGAACTACTCCAGGCAAGTGCAGGGAACATACCTTGTGCCTATCTGCCAGGAACACTTACTGGCAATCTCTTTGACAGGAATAAAAACGGAAGGATATACTGTCACTTAAGTTTGTCTTGCCAGAGAATTTCCTACATTGGAGAAAATAATGCAAGTAGAAGATGCAGACCCATTCTAATAAGGGAGCAAGAAATCAAGATTAATATTATGATGTTAACAAGAAAGAAGACTTCATAGCACAAAAAACACAGCAACTTCCTGGACCAGTGGTCACACATTTATTATATGCTTGTTAAGCACAAAGTAATAGGAAAATCTTGCACAGCAAAGACACGAGAGAAGGCACTCTGACCTCTAGAGGAATAAGCTTATTGGGGGGGCAAGTAAAGATGGAGGGAGGGGATGGGGAAAGAAGCCACCAGACAGCAGTATCAGAGGGAGGGAGAGAGATGGCCACTATTCCAACAAGCTGAGTTGAGGCTGGGAATTTAATAGGACTGGCAAGGCCTTTGTCTTAACATTGGCGGGAAAAGTTTCCTTGGAGGAAAGGATGGAAGGAGGAAGTAAAATTGAGAGATTTGCCTTTCTACATTTGGTAATCAGGTAGTCTCTGTTATCTCAGGACCTCGGAGCTCTGTGAGGAGAGGAGCATTTTATGCCCTCACAAAGTCTTATATTAATTTCTCTGGGGATGACAAAAATGATTTATATATTTCATAAGTATTGGTGGAATGCCTACTATATGCCAGATGTTCTGTTATAAATTGGGGATGACTAGAATAGAAAAAATTTACTGCTCAAGGAGAAGGTTGATGTAGGACTGTACAGCAGATGTCCACACCCAAAACCATCTGCAAGAAAGGAGGCTCCAAGGGACTTTTTTTTTTTAAAGAAAGCCAGCTCTATTACACGCTTGGTGGTTTAAAACACCAAGATTTACTCTCTCATAGTTCTGCAGGCTCAAAGTCTATAATCAATATGTCAGCAGAGCCATGGTCTTTCTGAATGCTCCAAGGAAAACTCTCTTTGCCTCTTTCAGCTCCTGGTGGCTGTTCCATGGCTGATACCTGTATCACTCTACTCTTTTCCTTTGTCTTAGTCTGTTCAGATCATGATAACACAATTCTGGACTGAGGGGCTTATAAACAACAGAAATTTATGGCTCACCATGCTGGAGGCTGGAAATTCAAAATCAAGTCACTGGCAGATTCGCTATCTGGTGGGGTCTTGCACCTGGTGGCCCCAGTGAGCCTGGAAGGCAAAGAACTGAACTAAAGAAGATTATTTTCAAGTCTTATGATTTTATGCAGTTTACTTGGCCCAGTTTGAGACCTGCTTGGAACCCACTACCTCTTCTTTATCTTCTGCTTCTCTCTTTTGGAATGGGAATGTCTGTCTTGTCCCTTTCTCACCATTATATTGTGAAAGCACAAAACTTTTCTGGTTTCACAAGTTCATAGCTGGAGACTGACTTGTACTTGAGTCACATTCGTGTCTGATTTAGATGGGACTTTGGATATTACACTTCATCAGAGTTGATGCTGGAATGCATTAACACAGCCCGAGCTGTTGACATGGAATGAATGTATTAGGCACTTGACAAGAACATGAATTTTAGAGGGCTGGGGACAATGCTGTGGACTGAATACGTGTGTGTTCCCACAATTCATATGCAAAACCCTAATCCTCAGTGTGATGGTACTGTGGTTTGGATATAAAATATCCCCAAAGGCTCATATGTTGAAGTCTTCGTCCCCAACTGACAGTACTATTGAGAGGTGATTAGCTATGAGGGCATTAACCTCATCAGTAGATCAATCCATCTATGAGTTCATAGCTGACTGGGCTATTAGGAAGTGGTGTCTAGTAGATGAAGTGGGTCCCTGGTGGCATGCTTTTGAAGAGTATGTCTCCCTAGACCTTTCCCCTCCCTCTGTTTTTGTTTTCTGGCTACCATAGTATGAGCATCTTCCCTCTGTCATATTCTCCCTACCAGGTTGTGCTGCCTTGCCACAGGCCCACAGTGATGGGGCCAGGAAACCATGCACTGGAACCTCCAAAACCATGAGCCAAAATAAATCTTTCCTCCTTTTCAGCTGCTTTCTCTGTTATTTTGCCACAGCAATGGAAATCTCATTCAGATCATGTTTGGAGGGGCCTTTTGGAAGTAATTAAGTCATGATGGTAGAGCCTTCATGATGAGATTAGTGTCCTTCCAAGAAGACTTGGGGTGTTAGTGGGGGGATAGGCAGAAAGAAAGGGAAATAAGGAGCCTCTGCAGCCACTTATTTCCCAGCCATATGCTTCCCAGCCACCTATGATATGAATATCAATGTAAGCTCCCTCTGAGACAAATATCTTGATCTAGCAGTTAGTGCCTCCCTGTCAGGAGGAAGCAGAGAACTAAAATCACCCCTGCATCTAGTCATTTAGGATAATAAGAACTATGTGAGACAGTTATACTTAGCGAAGAAGGGAAAATATAAAGAGTAGAAAGAAGGGAGGGGATGAAGCAAAGATTGGGGAAGGTGGGATGGAGAGGAGAAACAATGTAAAGGGATAAGGGGGAGAGGATAATCTCAATGTAAACGAGGCAACTTCATGAGTACCTGAGAAATATAGGGGAAAATAAAAAACTGTGTGAGGCTTACCCACATTGTTCAATGGAGCCTGCTCTCTTATCAGGATCACAGCATTCTGGATTCTTAATCTTTTGAAACATTCATTTCTGGACCCATTCCTGAAATGGTATTGGGTAGTCCATCAGCCTATTCCAGGCACTGATCCCAGGAATGTTTCTTTCCTCCCCTGAGGGTCCAAATTTCACTATAAAAGACCCATGTGACCTCCGCTCTAGGCAGCAGTGGCCCTTCACCACTGCTCACCTTCATGTCTCAAAGGCTTGTTGTTTACAAGGGTTGCTATGAGTCAGATTCAATGGCACCTAAGCATAACAACAACAACAACATATTCTCTACCTTTTTTTTTTTTTTGCCATACTATGGGTTGAACCCACGGCCTTGAGCTTGCATGCTTTGCAAGTGCTGTACCACTGAGCTGCATCCCCAGCCCATTTTTTCTAGTTTTTGAGGCAGAGTCTCACTAATTTACACAGACTCCCTCTGGTCTCAAACTTTCGATCCTCTTGCCTCTGCCTCCCAAGTCGCTAGGATTACAGGCATGTGCCATGGGCACCTGGCATATTCTCTGCCTTTAATAAAGTATATATTTTCTACTATAACTTGTGTCTCATATAAATTATTTTATAGGCTGAACACAAATGAACCAAGGCAATACTTGCTGTACTGAGAAGGTAGCTGCTACCAGTCTCCCACTGAGGCCTCCATGACCCGCTGGACTGCCAACTTGCCTTCACAGTAATATCTTTCGGTACCATTTCTCAGATTGCTCAGGTAACATTTCTAAAAATCTCCCTGAGTCATTCTGGGGTAATTGCAGGATGGTGGCAGGAGCAACTCTCCTGAGCATCCTACAGACCCCATTTTGCCAGCCTGGCATCCCCAGGCCCAATAGGGTGAGAGCCATACTTTTCTTTACTCCTCTTCCACTCCTACTAAGGCTTCCCTGTGGAAAAAGAATGTCTCCTTAGTAACTGAGGATCTCTGATTGAAGCTACACTTCAACGTGAGTCTGAAGACTGAGGAAGGAAATCCCTGCCTGCTGGTGCTCATCGGGGGAGAAGTTGAGCCTTCTCCCCCTCACTCTCTCGCTCCTAGATTTTTTTAAATGAGTGTCCCTGAGGATGATGAAGAGACAAGGTTTCCCCCACTAGGTTGCATACCCTGCTCCTGGATATGATTGAACCATAAAGCTCATCCAGAGGACATACATAAAGACGTGATTTTCCAACACCCTGAGCTCATCTCTTCCCTATAAGAGAACCCCTTGACCCCGCAGACTCTGTGGGAATGACTTGGCTCCAGATTAATAAACCAGAGAAGTAAGTTCTTACAAGCAGTACACTGAATCGAAGACATCTTCTAAAGCTCCTCTAACCAGCTAGACTACTCCTGGAAAGGTAAAATCTATTATCTTTCCCTGTCCCTCTCTACAGAACCTGCCTGGCAAGTTTCCACTGGCAGTCTCACTCCCACTCCTGTTCCTGGACTCTAATATAGCTGAGGCAAGATGAAGGCCAGGCCATGTTGGGAGAAAGGAAGGAAAGAGAAGCCTGTGCTTGGCTCAGGCTCCCGGGGCCCTGCCACCATTGGACATAATCTAGGGGTTAAACTCTAACTCCCTTCTTTTCGCTTTTCTTTCTCTTTGTCCTTCTTCCCATTTTTACCCTGCCATATGACCCCAATGTAGATATACCTTTCTGGGATCACTGACTGCAGCTTGCTCTGCAGGTAATCCAGGAAGGGAAAATTCTTGTAGCATCTGAAATAAACTAATAACCAGCCACACTAGCTTCTACTGCTGTTCTTGGACTCTAACCAAAAGCAGGGAGCACATAGATGGAAAAAGGAACCCTTTTCTTTTTCCTCCAGAAATGCCTACTGGGAATGTACAAGCTGCCACCAACTAACACAAACCAGTATCCTTAGGCCCCTAGACTCCACCCCAACTATCTGAATGGGATCCATAGAGCAGCAGCAGCTCTGCTCCTCCCTATACATTTCATTCCCTCCATAAACAGTTTCCACACTGTGACTGCCCAAAACCCATAGGACTCTTTCTTCTGCATCCATGTTGTTGTTCTTAGGTGCCATCAAGTCAGAGTCTGATTCATAGTGACCTACATACAACAGACAAAACACTATTGTCAGTGCTTCTCTGCTATTCATTGGGTTTTCAATGGCAGGTTTTTTTGGGGGGAGTGAGTTAGTGGGTCCTTCTCCTAAGCCTATACAACCTGGTGTTCCCAGGTGGTATCCTATCCAAGTACTACTCACCAGGTCTGACCCTGCTTAGCTTCTGAGATCTGATGGGATAGGACACCACAGTGGTACAGCTGCAGGCTCTGCGTCCATAGAGACAACCTCATCTCACAAGCATGGTCTGCCTATGTGGTAGCCATGCCACAGGCCCCACAGGGGAATCTCCCTTCTGGAGACATTCTTGAGTGATGCCAGCTCATTACACCAGAGATCTCTTCCTGCCCCCTTTAGGAAATGGAGCAATTCCTGTAGACTTTGCCATTACCTCCTTATCTCCAAGGAAAGGGAGGAAGAGAAACTTTCATTTGTAGAAGTATCTCCCTCGTTACTGATTAACTTTCAAAATAGGGAAAGGCATCACCTGAAGCCCATAGGACAAGCCTCTTCCTACCTTGTTTCTGCTAAGAGTTATACCTTTGAAAATCCAAGACTATCATATAGAGGTTTTTATCTTTTTGCTTCTCAACTATCTGGGGTTTTTTCTCTCCTCTCGCCTCTAAGAAACCTGGTCACTCAAGATCCTTATCTCTAGGCAGGCCTAACGAAATACAGGCATTTAAGAGTTAACTCTGAGCCAGTGACTCTGGAGGCAGAGGCAGGAGGATCGCAAGTTTGAGACCAGAGGCAGACTGCGTAATTTAGTGAGACCCTGTCTCAAAATATAAAAAAATGGTCTGGGGGTACAGCTCAGTGGTACAGCACTTGCAAAGAATGCAAGTGCAGGCCCTGGGTTCAACCTCCAGTACTGCAAAAAAAAGAAAAAAAGAAAGAAAAAAGAAAGAAAGAAAGGAAGGAAGGAAGGAAGGAAGGAAGGAAGGAAGGAAGGAAGAAAAAAAGGGAAAGGAAAGGAAAGAAAAGAAGAGAGAGAGTTAACTCTGAAACTTGAAACTAAAGGAAAAAAAATGATCATTTTAAAACCAAGCTGTGGCTGAAGCAGCGTGAGAAAACCGAAAGTATTTTGAGAGACTCAGGAGTTGGGTAAAACGTATTGCTATAGCAAGGTCAGCCCACGGAAATGAGTCCTCTCTGGACTGACCCCCAAACCCCAGTTTGCCTGGGGCTATATAGTCTACAGGGTGGAGGTTGTCAGCTGAAACCACATGTACCCAGCCTACATGATCATCTGTAGATGGGTTAAGCTAGTTACCATAGAAATAGGCAGGTAACATCTACATGATACAAGAAATCTGGAAGTGGCTTACAAGGTAGAGAGTACAATAGACTGAGGTTAGCAGTTGTAAGAAATCGGGAAGTGGCTTACAGAGTGGAGAGTACTTCAATAGACTGAGTTTAGCAATTGTAAGAAATTGGGAAGTGGCCAACAGGGTGGAGAATAGACAATAAGCTGAGTTTAGCAATTGTAAGAAACCTGGAAGTGGCTAACAGGGTGGAGGTTGTCATGGAAATAGGTAAGAAGCAAGGAGACGGGAGGTGACCTACAGGATAGAATATAAATAAACAAGGAACATTAAGTTCTAGTAATTACATTTTAAACAAACATTATGACATCTTAACTTTTCATTTAAATTTTTCTGCAACATGGCTGACTGACTAAAGGCTTGCAGTGGAATCTTAAAGTTTAGCTATGAAACAGGTGATCTTAATTTACTTTATTCTATCATAAATATAATTTGCATTCAATTCTCCTTTTTAAATTGGGTGATTTGTTTTACTCCTATATTACTTTATTACTAAGATTTTTTACGTAGAGGTTATATTATTTTGATTTCTGTGTATGTTCTATTCAAACTGGCTTATAGATAAATGAGTGCTTACATAATTTAAGGGCTGGTGTTTAGCTCAGTTGGTAGAGTGCTGCACCACACTCTCTGAGGACCTGGGTTTGATCCCCACACCACAAAAAAATGGGAGAAGGATGTGGCAATCCACTCCTGAAGCAATCTTGAAACAATCAGACATTGAAAACCCTATGAAGATCCGCCGTGACTTGGGCCCAACTCACGGCACCAAACAACACATAAATTAAAATTGTTAAATTGGCCCAAATTCCTTTCCGTTCATAAAGCTTAAATCTCTGATAAATAAGTTAATACTGTTAATATGTTTTTTGTGTGTTTATATTCAGAACTACTAGGTATTTGAGACACAACATCTATACTCTCTATAGGGACTTCATTAGAATATAAAGAGGTATTTTACCTTGTTAAGAGA
The DNA here is from genome assembly GCA_007922755.1 of Pedetes capensis. Classification (NCBI taxonomy): domain Eukaryota; kingdom Metazoa; phylum Chordata; class Mammalia; order Rodentia; family Pedetidae; genus Pedetes; species Pedetes capensis. Next base: position 49,714 of record VMDO01003026.1, read on the forward strand.
AGAAAAGGGGTCTTTTTAAATTCAGTATTTTTATAATAATAATTTTATTATTATATTTTTTAAATAAGATAGAAAGGGACCATCAAATAATCCAATATCAATTCCTAAGAATCCTCTTTAGGGATACATTCTAAATACAAGCTGGAAGTTGCTAAACTTCCATTCTTTTAGATAAGACTACCTCTAGATTGAAAAATATTAACTCATTGCTGGCTCATTGCCTCTAGAGACACCTTTGGGCCTGTCTCCTCCAATATTGTCCAGGGGTAAGGTGTTCTTAATGCCCTGGCCCCAGTACTCATTCTATTTCTGGAGTGTTACAGGCCTTTCCCAATTGTAAGGAGATGCAAGACCCAGGCACTCAGACAAGGGCCCCTCATGGGAGCCACCCTTGTTGCTGCAGATCACACACCCCTCCCATGTCACTTGGCTGCTGTGTCCTGCAGCAAGGGGCTTGCCTCTCCTTCCCATAGGATTAAGGTAAACTGGCTCCCTGGCTACTCGTCTTTCATAAAGACTATGCCCTCTGTGTCCCCAGCAACTCCTTGGACTAGACTGGTACAACCAGTCACCCTAAGTTTAATACTGACTCATTGCCTATGGAAAGGCAAAATGTTTAACAGGTTTGGATAAATGTCTTAGATGGGAAAGAAACAAAACATGACTTATCACTGACATTCTTAGGCGAATGACCACACCTCAAGATAAGGGATTCCCAAAAAATGGTCACTTTGGGGGATATGTACATTCTCAACAAATTGGTCATTCTTTGGGTAATAAATCAACCTGAAAGACTATCTTTCAGGACACAGGCAGGCTTAACAGAGTCACACCCCTTAAGTTTCAAGAGGTTGAGATAAACCTAATCTCCCTCAGCCAGCTCTTCCACAGAGGAAACAAACAAAATTTTCCCTCTGCTAGTCTTAACTTAACATTTTTTGTTCAATTGCATAAATTCCCCTTCCCGCGATTGGAATCAGGAATTTTTTCTCCTTTATGCTTACAACTTCCCTCAGTGTATACTATTGTTCCAGACTAAAGGACCTTGCCTAGATCCCTTTTAGTCAGATGTTTCCCTCCTAGTCACTCACTGTCCTTTGGAAATGCAGCATCCTTTTACTTAATGAGATCATTTACTCCTAAATGTCTATTTTACAAATACTATATAATACAGTCACCTTGTTTTCCATTTCATATTAAAAGCTAATGCCAGACAGAGAGGTGGGTCCCCTATTTTGAGACACCTATGTTATACAAGGTACCTATGGGTCCTAAAAGGAATTTACAGCCTCCCCTTTAGCTATTAGCTTCCATGCATTGTGACCAAGGACTACAACTCCTTTTTAAACTCATCTTTCCTTATTTAGGCTGGATCTCTCCAGATCCTTACAGTGAAAGGAGACACATGTTATATCTGAGAGTGGCAATTATATGCCATTGACCAGGGATTAAAAACTAAGAGAGAATACATTAAGTGTTGGTCTTTAGTTCTTTCAAGCTAATGAATATAAGACTTGGGCCTGTTGAGCTAAACAACACTTTGTTCTTGCCAACTAAGTGAGGAACACATAAGCATTAGGCCTTAGTTCATCCAGGCTAATGATGCTTGGTCCTTGCCAACCAAATAGGTAAAACCCAGCTCTTGCCAGCTAGGAGAGCAAACTCAACCTTGCCATTGGATCATTTCAGGACTCAGGCATGTGCTATACCCCTGATTCTCTGGGTCTTAAGTGATTGGAGGGACACCTTAATCATGAAGAACACCCAGTATTTTCTCTTCCAGATGGGTAACTTCCTCTCAGTTCCTAATGACTCACCTCTTAGATATAGACATTTCCTTTTCCACCACTACGTGACCCCAATACAAACCAGGTGACAAAGAGACTCAAGCAAAATATGGAAAAATTAACTAAGGTATTATACTCCTACATCCTTTTTATGAAAAGACAAGATGCTTTTAACCATTACCGTATGTTCAAGCTTTCTTTTCTCTAAGGTAAAACCCAAACCTAGTCACTCTGGCCCCCTGCAAAATCATCAAATCCAGCCCTTTTATGTTGTTGTTGTTGTTAGGTACCGTCAAGTCGTGTCTGATCAATAGCAACCCTTATAGGGTTTTCAATGGCAGATTGTTTTCTGGGATTGCCTCAGGAGTGGATTGCCACATCCTTCTCCCATTTTTGCAGTGCTGGAAATCGAACCTGGGACCTCAGAGACTGCAGAGAAGTGCTCTACCAACTGAGCTAAATCCCAGCCCAGTACTTTTATAGCAGGGACTTTATAGTAATCCCTGAGGCCACCTGCTCAAATGTGCCCTCTCCATAAACTTATTGGAGAGTCCAGACCCATATAGGCCCAACAGCCTTTTTCTCTACAAGACCTTAAATCAAGCAGGACTTGAGAAGTTTTTCTGATGCATATATACCATATATTTATTTATTTTATACATATATATTTATATATTGCCTGCAGCCATAACCCTGTGGCATCTGATCCCGTCAGATCTCGGAAGCTAAGCAGGGTCGGGCCTGGCTACTACCTGGATGGGAGACCACCTGGGAACACCAGAAGCTGTAGGTTTGGGAGGAGGACCTGGCAACCCCCTCCCAAAAATCAATCTGCCATTGAAAACCCTATGAACAGCAGAGAAGCACTGACAATAGTGTTTCCCCTGTGGTACAGAGGGTCGCTATGAGTCAGATACCAACTTGATGGCACCTAACAACAACAATAATTTATATATTATATATGTATAGAACAAGGAAACACTGCCTGGTTTAAAGTTAAGAAAGGTATGCATCAGGGCTGTCGCTTTTCACCATGCCTCTTCAATGTCTGTGCTGAGCAAATAATCCTAGAAGCTAGACTTTATGAAGATGGATGTGGCATAAGGAAAGGCAAAAGACTCATTAACGGCCTGCATTATGGAGATGACACAAATTTATTTGCTGAAACTGAAGAGGATTTAAAACATTTACTGATGAAGATCAAAGAACATAGCCTTCAGTATGGATTGAGTCTCAACATCAACAAAACAAAAATCCTTACAACTGGGTCAGTGAGTAACTTTATGACAAATGGAGAAAAGATTGAGATTGTCCAAGATTTTGCTTTATTTGGTTCTACAATCAACATCCACGGAAGTAGCAGTCAAGAAATGAAAAGACAAATTGCATTGGGAAAAGCTGTTGCTAAATACCTCTTTAATGTGTTGAAAAGTAAAGATGTGACATTGAAGATGAAGGTGGTTGACTGATGTCATGATATTTTCAGTTGTATCATATACTTGTGAAAGCTGGATATTGAATAAGGGAGACAGGAGAAGAATTGATGCCTTTGAATTATGGTGCTGGAGACAAATATTTAATATATCATGGACTACCAAAAGAACCAACAGAAGAAGTACAACCAGAGTGCTCCTTGGAAGCAAGGACGATTAGGCTATATCTTACATATTCTGGACATATCAGAAGGGACCTATCCCTGGAGAAGGACATTATGTTTGGGAGAATGGCAGGTCAATGAAAAAAAGGAAGACCCTCAACTAGAAGACCAGATTAATGAGATCATTACTAGATTGACACAGTAGCTGCAACAATGGACTTAAAAATAAAACGATAGTGTGTGAAGGAGTGTTTCTTTCTGTTGTACATAGGGTTGCTATGAGTCAGACCTGACTGGATGGCACCTAACAACAAATATATATACATACACACACACACACACACACACACACACACATATATATATATATATATATAGAGAGAGAGAGAGAGAGAGAGTGTGTTTTGACATCTCTCCCAAAGCTATAAATTATCTTAGAAGGATGTTGATGTTATCTTGAAACAGATTGTCATGGACTCTGAAGAAACCTACAATGACCAAAGGTAGCTAGACAATTTGCAGATGACCTAAGCTCTGTGAATCCTAGATATCCCAGAGGACCTGACACAGTCCCACTGGATCCCCAAACTGGGATTATGACACTCATGCATGATATATAGCTAAGCCAACCTTTTTCTATTTGCATAACTAAGGGACAAATAAAAAGAAGAAAGTAAAACTCAGGAAACAAGTACATATTGTCCACATGTGTGTTTATGTTCTATATTTATATGGTACCAAATTAATTTATGGATGACTGAGTGCTTGACTTTTAAGTTTTGCTTTTGGAATTCTCAACAACAGGGATAAAATAAACACTCAAAAGGCCCAAGGAAAGCAATTACAGGCAGAAAGGACAAGCCCACTTGATAGCCTTTAATCCTGGGAAATACTATATTTCCCTAGGCAAATTAAAACCTGACCCCTCAGAGAAATTCCAGAAAGAAGAAAGATTCTTCAGAGGCCAAAACCAGTCACTGCTGTGAAAAAAAACAAGGCACTAAAAAGGACTGTCACAGTGGAGTTCTAAGCAATCAGGGCTTTGTCACTTCTGCAAAGGGGACCTCACTGTACGCAGTGAACTCCTACCCTCTGAAGAAAGGACAGGCCTCCATTCACTCCTATAATAACTACCCTCGAGAACTAAAACTTGCCCATGGTTTCTTGATGAGGCTCATCTTAAGCAACTACAGATATCAAGACACCTCTAGGTGACTCCTGATGTGACAGATATAAATATTAATCTCCTTTCAGACACTGAGGGCTTGACTCTCTGCCTTATCAATTACCCAGGACCTCTTTCAAGGTAATCTTTTTTTTTTTTTTTTTTTTTTTGAGGTACTGGGTGTTGGACCCAGGGCATGCTCTGCAAGTGCTGGACCACTGAGGGGCACCCCCAGCCCTTTTTTTTTTATTTTTTGAGACAGGGTCTCGCTAAATTACACAGACTGTCTCTGGTCTTGAACTTGCGATCCTTCTGCCTCCGCCTTCTGAGCTGCTGGGATTACAGGCGTATGCTACCATGCCAGGCAAGGTAATCTTACGTAGTAACCTATGCTGATGAAAATGCCCAAAGTCATAAGATTCTTTTGAAAGCTGTCTGGATACCCACACAGGTAACTATGATGCATTGTAAGAGACCAGAATAAAACAATTTCCTTAATTATTCAGGAAAATAGAATAACAGATCTAAATTCAAAGCAGACAGGAAAAGAACTTTATTAAAACTGAACGATAGTTCTTCTCCTAATAACAAAGTGTGTGAGCCAGACACATAGGTAGCAGACTGTGTATGACTACAGACCTGAAAACAAGGATCCCCATTGGATCAGCTCTTCCCAGATGGCAGAGCCCCTACCAGGTCATCTTATTACACCCATTGCAATAAAGTTACACAGACATTCTTAATAAAATCTGTTTCTGCTGAGTTTCCACAGCCTCCAGAACACCCTAGTGACAAAATTGCCTATACCTGTAAACTATTTTCCCGAGTTTTCTTCAAACAAAAAGACATCTTAATTCTTAAATACAGAGATGAGTCTCAAAGACAAACCTATCGGTAATTATAACCTTGCTTTATGTTTAAATTGTCTCTGGTTGTTTTTCTTTTTGACATTGCAAATGTGATCATATATGTTCAATGACTACAACCTTGTATTATTTTCTTTTTAATCTGTAGAACCCTAGATCTCTTCTTGGGATTATTCTTTTGTATTTTGCCATGGTCTCAAAATATAACCATCAGTATGCTCTTAACATTCTAAGAGATCTCACCTTTAAACTCAAAGGTTAAGATAATAAGCACAACTGTCTTACAAATTGTATGGCTTTAGATATTCTTACAGTTGCTCAAAAGGAACACTTATGCCATTATCAAAGTTAAACACTATATGTATATCTCTCTGATGATGCTGTTAATGCCAGTTCTGCTCTGTGTGACTTACAAAACCAAGTTCAGGCTACATTACACAACACTCCTCCTCTAGAAGTGTTCTAAAAAAGACTTTCTATATTTTCCTGGTGGAAGAAGATTATACTCATGGTTATCATAGCCATCATAGCTCCAATATTTGGGCCTTGTGTTCTCATCCTAATAGTAAAGTTTCCTCCAGAATCCAAAAGATCCACTTTCAGACAGTGATACTTCAAGGATTCTAGCAGATGCCACGGGAGAAACAACATCAGCTGCCAAAATGTCTGGACCAATCATTGCCTTTTACTCCTGCTGCAAAGGCCCACCCACCTTAAGTTAGCAAGGTGGACCCAGGGGCTGAGGTTAGCTCAGTTAGTACAGTGCTGCTCTGCACTTTCTGAGGACTCAGGTTTGATCCCCAGCACCACAAAAATAAAAGGACATGGCAATCCACTCCCAAAGCAACCCCAAACAATGAGCCGTTGAAAACCCTATGAGGGTCGCTATGAGTTGTACCTGACATGATGGCACCTAATAACAGCAATGGGCCCATATGTAGGGTCTATTTCAGCAGGAAATAGCCAGTCTGATTCTCATTGCCCACATTCCTAAATGATTTTAAGGTCCATAGTCCTTGAAAGAGGAATGTTAGAGGGTGATGGGCAGGAAGAAAGGGAATTAAGGAGGCTCTACCACCTATTTCCATGCCACATGCTTCCCAGACACCTGAGATGTGAATACCAATGTAAGCTCCCTCTGAGACAAATGCCTTGATCTAGTGGTCAGTGCCTGTCAGGAGGAAGCAGAGAACTAAAACCATCCCTCCATTTAGCCACTCTGGGAGACTCACCCACCCATAGCAAGGGAAAAGCACATTGTTCCATGAAGCCCATTCCTGTATCAGGATCACAGCCATCTGGACTTCTAACCTCTTGAAACGTCCACTTCTGGGCCCATTCCCTAGAAGACATTGGGAAGTCCATCAGCCCAGTCCCGGCACAGACCCCAGGAATGTTTCTTTCCTTCTCCCAGGGTCCAACTTGCACTATAAAAGACTCATGTGATGAACCGGGCATGGTGGCACACGCCTGTAATCCCAGCGGCTTGGGAGGCGGAGGTAGGAGGATCGCAAGTTCGAGACCAGGGGCAATCTGCGTAATTTAGCAAGACCCTGTCTCAAAAAGTTAAAAAAAAAAAAAAAAAATGGACTGAGGGTGCAGCTCAGTGGTCCAGCACTTGCAAAGCATGCAAGTGCAAGGCCCTGGGTTCAACCCCCAGTACTGCCAAAAAAAAAAAAAAAAAAGACCCATGTGACCTTGGCTCTAGGCTATAGTAGCCCTTCATATCTCAAAGGTTTACTATTTTTAATATCTATGCCTATATTATCTACCTTTAATGTACTGTATTTTATACTATAACTTGTGTCTCATATAAATTGTCTTACACATTGAATACAAACGAACCGAGGTAATATCTGCTGCGCTAGGAAGGTGGCTGCTGCTGGTCTCCCAGTAAGGCCTTCTGGACTGGCCAGACCAGACAACTCGCCTTCCCAATAACAAGGGGACAGCTTGTTTCCCTTCTTTCTCTTGCCTTCTCCTCTCTTACTTTCTCCGGGAACAAGGCCCTCACCATGACCTAACCATGACTGCACCCTGATGTCAGACTTCCCAGCCTCCAGAACTGAGAGAAGTAAAGGTTTATTGTTGAAGTCGCCCAGTGAAAATCTTTAGAGCAGTTTGAATTGAGTAAAATAGTTCTTTTTACTCTGTTAATTATGTCCTTGGATATCCAATTTTTTTAAGTTCAACGTAGTCCCATTTGCCAATTTTTACTTTTATTGTCTGTGCTTTTGGTGTCATAAACACACTAAGGAAATGAAAATTATTTGCACATTTAGGATTTAGATGGCTAAGAAAAATGAGGGTATACAGACAGATTTTTCTTATGCTTTTCTACTGACACAAACAGTTCAAATAATAACCATCTTTATTTATTTTGAAATGACCAAATGTATGTATTTTATTGTCTATTAAACAACAAAGGTCTCTGCAGTGCCCCAGATACTTAAAAATTGGTTTAATCTGAAGTTAAAATTCAAAGGAGCCATTGACTCTGAAATAAAACTTTATTGTATTTTCTTCCTTTTTTTTTTTTTTTGTCTTTGTTGTATAACTGCATTGTTAAAGTAAGAGTTTAAAAAATAAGATCATGGATATAAAGAATACAGATAAGTCTTTGGCTTAACAATGGTCTGACAATTTAACTTTTCTATGTTTTTTTAAATTTTATTATAGTGCGAAAACAATACACATTCAGCAGAAATTGTACTTTGGATTTTGAATTTTTACCTTCTCCCAGGTAGTAACGTGAAGTAATGTTGTTGGGCAGCAGTAGGGAGCCACAGCTCCCAGACATCGTGCAGTCACCAGGGTAAACAGCTGATTCTTTACAGTGTAACGTGTGGCTAAACTAGGATGTTCAGTAGATCACATATATTAAATGCATTTTTGACTTAAAATCTTTTTAACTTACAAAGCTCATCTGGATGCAACCCCATCATAAAACAAGGAGTATCTGTAACAGCAATCTTACAGATTTCTTCCAAAATTCCTCACAATTAGAACATATTATGTGTGCACACAGGCTAAAAATGCAGCAGGAGAAATGTCTCACGTGCCTAGCAGCCTTATAAGCATGGAATTTGGTCAAGTAATGATTACCTGCATTAGAAATACTCTTTTTTTCTTCTTCTCAGTACTGGAGAGTTGACCCCAGGGACTCACACATGCTAGGCAAGTGCTCTACCACTGAACTGCAGCCCCAGTCCCCTTTTTATTTTTTTATTTTGAGGCAGGGTCTAACCTGTGCAGGCTGCCTCTGACCTCGAAGTTGTGATCCCCCTGCCTCAGCTTCCCAAGTCCCCCATATTACAGGTATGTACCATGGCACCTGGGCAGAAATACTTTCCATTTAGGTAGTTTCTCAAGTGGGTTTTGCCAGCATTTTCATTCTATATGGAGTTAATGCAAACTTTATAAATACTAAGAAATTACCAGTGGCATAATAATCATCCAAACTCCCTATATGTTTGAGTTAACGCTACTTCTTTTTCTAATCATTTGGAGTTTCAGAGAAAATGTGATTTGTTCAAGGTTTAGTGATTATTTTCCAAAGTTTCATTTAGATATTATCTTTACAATCAAATAGACTGAGTTAAACCCCAGCCTCATTCCTTGTCAGCTGGATAACTTTGGGTAAGTGTTTTAATTTCTCCAAATCCTTGTCTCTTCCTTTGTAACATGAGGATAAAGCTCACAATGAAAGACAGTAATTAAGGATGAAATGAGATAATATAGCTCAAGATAGCATCATGCATGGCATAGTACATACTTAATAAGGGAAAGTAGCTATTATCAATACTATGGCTGAGATTTTATTAACTAATCTTTTGCTTCATTAATTTCGTGACCTCTTTTTTAAATTGGTAAATGTCAGAAGAAGATCCTATAATGTCAATGTGTGTCCGATAAGTTTTAACCAGAACCCTAAGGTAACTTGAACATATTTGTTCACATGCCTGTATAATATTTCTTTTCTCTTTATTTCCCTTTCCTCTCAGATTAAATGTTTCTTTTCTGAGCTCAAGGTGAAGAGCCTGGGACCACTCCTCAATGAGCTCTTTGACATGCCGAGCATTGCTGGGCTGAGTACCCACCTGAGCATTTTTTAGACAAATGGTGGTGACGTCGCCATCCACCCTCTCCTGACTTAGAACACGAAATTTGCTCATTGTGGGTTTGTAAAATCCACACTTCTGTTTCAGGTAAAGGAAAACATCTGTGTCAAGCACGAGTGTCTCTCCGCTTCTAGCAGACTCGGGTTCTAAGGTCCTCAGGACAGCCACAGAGCTCTCACTTTTTGGTAGACTCCTCTGGGGGCTCCATCTCTCCCCCTTTCTCCCCTCACTGGTAAAATTCTTGTTTTTCTCTAAAAGAGAACTTGATCTTGAACGCAAAACTTCTTCAAGCCTCTTGACAGCTTGAAATGATCCCTCCACGGAGATTAATCCACTGGGTGCCAAACAGCTGAAGGTTAAAGTTGGGATTTTCTTTTTCAGGTCCGTTACCAGGCTGTCTAATATAATTTGACTCCGAAAAATGGAAAGATCAAGCATAGCCTTGACAGAGGAGAAGATCTAAAAGTAAAAAGAGAAGTTAAAACAGCAAGGCTTAGTGGACAGGACATGAACCAGTTATCTTTCCGCCATTTGTCCTGTCTCTGTGGTGGCTGCCCTATATCAGGCCCTGATAGCCCAACCTACACCCCCTGGCTTCTTGCACTAGAACAGCCCTTCAAAGGAGCTCACGTTGTTTAGTGTGGTATTCACAGTCCCTCATCACATACCCCCAAAACAGAGGCAGTTGAAGAATTTTTTGAGGTAAAATGCTGTTTTGAAACAAACTGTTATGCAGAATCCATAGATATAAACTGTTCTGGTTCTGTTCTACAGACAAATGTCCCTCTGGAGTCATCCAGGCCCTCCACCACCCAGTTGAAGTCCATCAGATGGCCATAGAGAAGCCTGGAGTTCTTTCAGAATGCAGTATGTAAAGTAATACTTTGAATTTTAACTTTTCCTCTTAGTCCTACTTTTCCTGCCTCTTCAAAGCTCCTTTTTAATGTTCATTCTAATGTTTTTTTTCCCCAAATAAGTCTTTTATTTTGTTGCAGCATTGGAGTTGAACTCAGGGTTTTATGCATGCTAGGCAAGTGTTCTACCACTGCCATTGCCTTTTACACTTTTATTGTGAGACAAGGTCTTCCTAAACTGAGCAGGTTGTCTCTGACCTCAAACCTGAGATCCTCCTGCCTCAGCCTCCTGAATCACTGGAATTATAGGCATGCACCACGGTGCTCGACCAAAATCAGTCTTTAGGTTGATACCTGACATCATCCATGACAGCCCAAAATCTCACTGACACTTTAAAAGCATCAAATCAGACACAGAAATATTTAAAAATTTCAGGAGATAGGTTTGGCCTTTAACACTAACTCAGATCAAGGAGTTTGTACTCTTTCCTAGAAGTCATGGGACAAAAGCAGTTTTTGTCTCATTACATAGGAAAGACTTTACAGAAGAAATGAGACCGGGGCTGCCAGCACACCCTCAGCCCACACCTTACCTTCTCACTCAAATGTGATACTGTGAGTTGAGCATGTCCAGCCTTCTTTGCTAGATTGTGTTTCTTTTGTCTGACAACATTCTCTGCAACTAGGTAGAAACATTAAAAAGTGTTTGTGGCATAATACATTAATAATTACTTTAATAAGAATAGAGTCCGATTCTGTTATGGAGAAGGTCTAAGATCTTTTTCTACACTTTTCCTCTAAATTCAACATTCAAATAACTTTTTCCTTGTACTGTAATACCTTAAAGTTCACTGTATGTGTTACTATGATCCTAAGCATATTTTTAAAAACACACATAGGTACAAATATGAATGAAAACAAAAAATCTAAGAGCAAATCTCTTACTCTGTTCATTCTGGTCATAGGGAGACTTTACCTTTGTTATTCAGGAACCCACAGTGTCCTGGTTTTCCACTTAATTCACTGGCTGACCTGTTCAGTCTTCTTTGCTAATCCTCCATCTCTTCCCATTCTGTAGATGTTGGCAAGCCCCAGCCCTCAAGCCTCACACTTTTTTACTAACCTACACCCCTCCCCCCGCACTGGGTGAGCTCCATTTCTGTGGCTTTAGACACCATCTCTACATGTATCACTTCCAAAATCCTATTTCAACTTCATTATTCCAACAGGTGTCTCTGTGACTAAAACTTAACTCTTGATACCTGTCCCCCTCTTGAACATCCTCTAACCCAGTCTTTACCTTCTCCCAAACAGATACATCCTGAGTTCCAACCAATGCTCATCACTTGGTCTGTTACAACCTGTCAAAGGCAGTGATGACTAGTAGATCCTACTGTCCACACAGCTGCCATCCTCAAAGAGAAAGCAGTTCCACCTTCTCAATACTCTGCTCAGAACCTTCCAATAGCTTCCCATCTCAACCACAATAAAATCCAGGGACCGTGCATTCCATAAGTTACTTAGCACAAACTGGCTCCACCTCCCAGCTTGACTCTATCTATTACTCTACCCCAACCAGCTCCACTCCAGCCACAGGGGTCTCCTTGCGGTGCCTCCAAATGATCAGCATGCATCCCCCTTCCAGAACTTTTAGCAGTCCTTTGCTTGGCCTCATATGTTCTTCTCCTTTATCTGCACAATCATTCCCTTACTTCACTGAGGTCTCTGCTCAAAACCCTGTCATCTAAACAGGGTATTTCAGGGCTGATGGGTATAGCTTAACAGTAGAACACTTGCCTCATAGATATAAGACCCTGTGTTCGACCTCCAGCATCTCAAAAAAAAAAAAAAAAAAAAAAAAAGAAAGAAAGAAAAAGAAAAAGAAAAGAAAAGAAAAAATAGTGTTTTCTAGCCAGGCCTGCTGGCATATACATGTAATCCCAGCTACTTGGGAACCTGAGGTAGGAGAATCTCAAGTTCAGATCCAGTCTGGACAACACAATGAGACCCCATCTCAGAAAAAATGTTTCTCTATCCACTCTATCTAAACAGCTATCACATGTTATCCCTTTATACTTTTGCATAGCACTCATATTAATGTGTAAATATATACAACATAAATATAAATATTTAAATACATATAAGTAAAGCACAGACATATTATGTATTTATTTGTTTGCTTTGTATGTATCCATTCCCACAGATGTACACTTCACTGTTTCATTCATTGCTGTATATTCAATGCCTAAACTAATGTCTGGCAAAATTGTTGTCGTTAGGTGCTATTGAGTCGGATCCAACACATAGCAACCCTGTGTATAAGAGAAGGAAACACTCCTCAACACTGTGCCATCCCCGGCACTATGTCAGTGCTTCTCTGCTATTCAGAGGGTTTTCAATAGCTGATTGTTTTGGGAGTGGGCTGCCAGGTCTTTCTCCTGTTTTTGCAGTGCTGGGGACTAAACCCAGGGCTTTAAAGAGGGCAGAGCAGCCCTCTACCAAGTGAGTTAACCTAGGCCACCTAGCAAAAATAGATACTCAATAAATAATTGGGAACAAAGAAAGGAGCCCACTCTTTCTCTCTCTGATTCACCAACTCAAAATATATAAAATATTAACTTCAAAAAAACCTCTATCATGCCTTTAAAGAGTAATGAGAAGCCCTTCCCACCATCCCTTACCTGATTATCCCCACTAAAAAATAATGTGTTTGCTCATGTTGACAGCTAAAGGTACTAATAACTCATACTCTCTTGGATCTCTCTCTGGACCTTGTCTTCTGAAGCAGATCAAGGTCTCTGCTCACACTCCCATGTGGTACTTCTACCTCTTAGAGGCTGGTATGGAAACTGGTCTTTCTCTGACAGTTTATTCCCCCAGCCACTAGGCTGTAAAGAAAGCTGTCCAGACCCTCCATGAGATTAGAGAAGCCAGTGTGCTATGCAGATCACCTGCCCCAGGGAGATGGTCAGGAGTTAAAATTGACTTGATCTCATTTTGGATCCAAGCCATATTTCTCAGTTCCACTACACCAGTAATAAATCAGATGCTACATTAGAATATCAACTTCATGATTTGAAGACAGAGAAGCAGAGAGTATAATTATATTGTTGCAGTCATCTCAAAATTCCCAAAGTAGTTATCTTGTTTATGAGATTATATATAATTTAAGTGAAGTTTTTCTTCTTTTTTTTTCCTGTATTTCACAAGTTTCCTACAAAATCTGTGTCCCAAGAAATAGAGAGACTCAAAATATAGGGAAAAAAGAGGTCTTCAAAACTTGTCAGTCACTAACAACTTTATGATGAGCCATTTTCATACACTCTTGCTAATACAGTACTGGCTAACTTTATATTCAGAATAGAATAATTTTTAGAATCTACTTTAAACTTTACCAATCCCACAAAGCATTTTAACAAAATGAAATTAAAACTTCACTGAAGAAGTATTTCTAAGATTACAAAATAGTGGCTTGGAAATACCTTTTTTTTCTTTGAATATTACATATGCAACTCCTTTGGATCTGGTTGGATATATCACATCTTCAACATCTCCACCCTTGTTCTTAATATCTTGGAAGTGACTCTTCACTAATGTGGCCAATAACTGGTCACTAAAAAGGCCAACCGGAAGACCAGCAACTATCACCGTTCTTTCAGAACCTGTGGGTTCCTTGACATTTAAACCTGAGGCCTGTAAGAAAAACAACAGGATAACTCCTTAAAAAATAAGACTCTGCATAATAATGTGATGTCACATAACATGCCAATGGAAGACAATACCTTATCCAATAAAAGTGACAGTGTAACCAGTTACTTTTTAAAAGAGGGGAAGGAGTAGATCTTTACCTCATACCATCTACCAACATAAACTTTTGCTGAATTTAAGAGTTAAATGTAAAAAATGATTCCTTTATTTTTAATAAGTGGAAAATATTAGTAAATAATTTTTGGAAGGCCTAAAACCAATAGAAAGCATCATAAAAGAAAAGATTAGGAGAAAAAAAATTGAAGAATTAAAATGCTCCTGGGCACAGTGGTGCACACCTGTAATCCCAGAGGCTTGGGAGGCGGAGGCAGGAGGATCGCAAGTTCAAGACCAGAGGTAGTCTGTGTAATTTAGCAAGACCCTGTCTCAGAAAAAGTAAAAAAAAACGTGCTGGGGGTGCAGCTCAGTGGTCCAGCACTTGCAAAGCATGCAAGCATGAGGACCTGAGTTCAACCCCTAGCACCACAAAAAAAAAAAAAAAAAAAAACGAATTAAAATTGCTTAAAGAAGTCAAATTGAGCTGAGAATGTAGCTCACTGGTAAAGTGCTTGCCTAGCATGCGAGAGGCCATAAACTCAATCCCCACCACCACAAAATAACAGTTAAATTAAGGGATGGGGGCAGCTCAGTGGTAGAGTGCTTGCCTAGCATGCACAAACCCCTAGGTTCAACTTCCAGTACTGAGGGGAAAAAAAAGTAAGAAAAGTGAAACTAACTATAAAATATGGTAGTTTGGAGGTGGCTATATGTCAAAGCCTACAGCCATACCAACCTGACATCCGATCTCCTCAGATCTCAGAAGCTAAGCAGGGTCTGGCCTGATTAGTCCTTGGATGGGAGACCACCTGGGAATATCGGGTGCTGTGGGCTTGGGAGAAGCACCAGGCAGTCTACTCCTGAAACAATTAGCCATTGAAAACCCTATGAACAGCAGAGAAGCACTGACAATAGTGCCAGGCATGGAACAGTGTTGGGTAATATCTCATCTGTTGTACAAAACATCACTGTGAGTGGGACCCGACTCGAAGGCACCTAATAACGACAACATATGCCAAAAGTACATAAGCCAGTAAGAATACATCTCCAACTTTTATTGTCAGAACCAGAAAAAAGTCACCAAAAAAATAAACTGCTGGCAATAGGACAGGGGCCGTAGTAGAGTAAATCTCACCTTTCAACATGTATCTGAGGTGAAATCCGACCACAGACAGTAATGGTATTTTAGACACTGTCACCACACTAGGCACAGAGTACTGATTGTGACATCTTTCCCTGGGTTCACTCTCTGAACTTCTTGAATTCTCCACTTAAAGGGCTTCTATTTAAATGTCATCATTTCTCCTCTAGCCCCAGTTAGAGAAGTGGACCTACTGACTTCTCTCAATTCTAATATAGTTAGTCCAGGGTGATTGCACCAAAACTCAGACATAATCTGTTTTAATGACCTGAGAGAGGACAGGATGTCTCATGGGCCCGGGAGATGGTTAACAGACCCCAAGTGAGCTCTGGGCTCCCAGTCCACAGGACTCTACTGGGTGTGAGCAAGCTACTTCTCACCTGCCAGAAGGAGGTCAAGAGGACAGTGTCCCCTCCATCCAAAAAGTCTCTTAAAATGTAAGTAGACAAATAAACCCAATTAAGGACAGCAATCAGCATAGGAGATGTCAACTAATTTCTAGAAGACTGAAAATACACAGATGTGGATGGAAGGATAGGACAGAGAGAAGCAGCAAACCTAGAATAAGCAAAAGGGGTTTGCAGGATAAAGCTGACAACTGCATAGCAAAATCTCAGACATGAAATAAGGCACTGAATACAAGAGGATGTTGAAAGACTGTTGGTAAAACAACTGCTCCAACTGTCTCCTCACATTGCCTACCCCCAAATCTTATGCACACAAGCTTCAGCACACACATAACACACTTCCACAAAGGCTGCTGGGACAGAATCTCAGTGGAAAACGCTGAGGATTTTAAGAAATGAGAGCCTAAACGAACATTTCAAGGAGAACTTGACCTGCTAGCACGGGCACCTAACCCCTGAACAACTCCTCTCTACTTTTCTGGCATCTGAAGGGGCCTCAGCATAAAGATCATAAGCAAACCAAAGTGTAGCATGATTTTAAGGAAATTATGGAATATAATGTAAAAGAAAGAAAAGAAAAGAAAAGGAAAGGAAATCCATTTGACTCAGCTGCTGGAAACATTTTCCTAAAAGTGGAAAAGGAAAATTATACATGACATTGGACCAAAAGGAGAAAAAGTAATCACACACAGCATACAATTAGGCACTGCTGTACATAGTATTTACTGTTTACAATGCACTATTATTGGTTTTTAACTTTTAGACTAAAACTTGCTAAGTCTTCCATAATACCAGATACTTAAATCATGTCTACAGAATAAAATAGAAATATTCAGTCCTGTCAATGTAACAATAAAGGCAGAGCTAGCAGATGTTGAGAAAAGAAGAATCTGCTACATTACAGAGAATCATGTAACACTATCCACATTTTGATATTAATTATTTTATGGAAGTTACAAAAATAAACTAAGAAAGAATTAAAAACAATGCTTGAGCACAACTTTCACACTTGAAAGGGGAGGAAAGAAGTCAGAAGTTACCTGGGTGAGCCCTCATTTATCATGTTGTTATTAGGTGCGGTTGAGTCGGTATCCGACTCATAGTGACCCTCATAGGGTTTTCAATGGCTGTTTCGGGATTGCCTTGGGAGTGGATTGCCAGGTCCTTCTCCCATTTTCGGGGTCCGGGGAATTGAATTCAGGACCTCAGAGACTGCAGCACAGCGCTCTACCAACTGAGCTAAATTCCAGCCTGTCATTTATCACAGTAGGATTCAATAGAGAATGGCTAAAGTCAATGGTGACTGCCCTCAGGATATGCCCTCTCTCAGCATTTCTTTGGAATTTCAGTTGGTAGCTAATAAAGTAAGATAGTAAAAATGTACTGGTCTGATGAAATGGCGTTTTTAAACTCACAATATACCTGTATTTCTTAGAATAAATAATATCTAGTCAATCAGTTAATCAGTTAACAAATACTGTATTAATTAAATATGTGTTCTAACATGCTGGGTACCAGAGATGACACATACAAAAGGAGTATATCCCTTGCCCAGAAATTCAGTGTTCCAACAAAAATGTACTGGATACTCATTATGCATGGGATATTCGGACAGGATGCCTGCAGCCACAGCCCTGTGGCGACCAATCCCACCAGATCTTAGAAGCTAAGCAGGGTGGGGCCTGGTTAGTACTTGGATGGGAGACTGCCAGGGAACACCAGATACTATAGGCTTGGGAGAAGCCCCTGGCAACCCACTCCCAAAAATCAATCTGCCATTGAAAGCCCTATGAATAGCAGAGAAGTACTGACAATAGTGTTTCGCCTGTTGTGCATAGGGTTGCTATGAGTTGGATACAGACTCCATGGCACCTAACAACAACAACAACAACATTCAGACAGGCTTTAGGATTAACACTATTAAAGGGGGAGGGGTCCTATCTTATGGAAGAGAAGGAGGCAGACATAAATAAATAATTTCAAAAGAGCGTGGTGTGCATTAAAGAGGAAGACATACTGCTCTGCAGGATGAAACAGGCCAACACACAATTTGAGGAAGACACAGAACATCCATGATAAAATCCTAAAACTAGCCAGGAACTGTGGCACACACTCGAAATCCCAACCACTTGGGAGGCTGAGGCCACAAGGATAGAGAATTCAAGGCCAGAGGCAGTTGGTGTAATTTAGTAAGACTCTCACTCAAAATTAAAAATTAAAAATGGGCTGGGGATGAAGCCCAGTGATACAGCACTTGCAAAGTATGTGGGAGGCCCTAGGTTCAGCCCCAACTACCACTAAATTAATTAATTAATTAATTAAATCAAAGAAACTTCCTGAGTCAGTATTTTAGGAGAGAGAACATTATCTTGTTATGTAAGAACTCACTAATTTTTATGAATCACCTAATGAATTATTTCAATGGCCTACCAGTACTCCTCCTTAGCTTTCATATGTTTAAGAAATAGCTAACATACATAATGTTGCTGAGGTCAATTATGAATGGTGAGAATTATTAATCCCTTCTATCTGTGATTAAGAAGAAAACTGTCCTGGAGAAAGTCTAATTCAAGGATTTCGAAACAAAAAGCATTTTAACCGAGATATTAAGACAATGGGCTGGGGTTTAGCTCAGTTGGTAGAGTGCTGCTCTGCACCATCTGAGGACCTGGTTTGGTACCCAGCACCACAAAAAAACAGGAGAAGGACGTGGCAATCCACGCTTCGGCAATTCCAAAACAATCAGCCATTGAAAACCCTATTGGGGTCGACCATGAGTAGGGCTTGACTGAACAGCACCTAACAACAACAAATAAGACAATTGCGCTTTTCCCTGTATCAACACCATCATTTAAAAGACCTTGGGCCATTATATCAAAAAGCAAAAAAGGTATAAAGAAAATTTGTTCTGTTTTTAAGTGAGGCACTAAGGAGAAATAGTCATTCGCTGCATTTGTTTATTTGTTTTCTCATAACAACCTATTTATTTTCATTGACTATGCCTTTACTCTCAGCAGGTAAACAAAAACATACTCTTATCTCCCAACTGCTTTCTCTTGTTGAGGACTGTGGGATTTCAGAGCAGAAATTAAAGGCTCTACCACAGCTTTCAAGTCTTGATGGAGGAAGCCACACACTCACACGCAGGCGGATTAATCTCGAATTTGCTAATTTCTTCCTAGCAAGCACAGATGGTGAAAACACAGAGCCCTTTGTGTCTTTGGAGAAAGAAAGAAGACCACAAAGGAGAATCCGTGC
Source organism: Pedetes capensis (assembly GCA_007922755.1). NCBI lineage: Eukaryota > Metazoa > Chordata > Mammalia > Rodentia > Pedetidae > Pedetes > Pedetes capensis. The sequence goes on from VMDO01003026.1 coordinate 68,714, forward strand.
AGTGAGATTTCAGGATGCCTTCCTAATTTGGCTCGAATCTCTTCTTACTTGCTCTTTTCAAAAGAAGGCTGTGGAGCCAGGCGCGGTGGCGCACACCCTGCAATCCCAGAAGCTGAGGCTGGAGGATCGCGAGTTCGAGGCCAGAAGCAGCCTGGCTAATTTAGCGAGATCTTATCACAAAATAAAAACAAAAGAGGGGCTGGGAGTGCATCTCAGTGGCAGTGGGTTCAATTTCCCAGTACCGGAGGTGGGAATGGTGAGAGGCTATGGCCCCCATTTCTGGGTAATCTGTCCTTTCTTCCCCTCAAACTGTGAGAGGACCAGAATTAAACCCTGCGATACGACTCCTGGATGAAACTGCGGTGTCCCTGACGGCTGGGCCACGGGTGTGGGAGGTGGCAGCCCGGGTCCCCACGAGTGGACCTGGGCTGCTCAGGCGCAGCCGGCCCGACGTGGATTTCGGGACCGCGCACAATCGCAGCAGGGGCAGGTGCGGAAACAGCTGGGCTTTGCCCCTCGCGGGGGGCCGCCCTCCGCCCTCCCGGGGACCCATCGGCGCCACGCCCTGCCCAGCCCCACACCCCGGCGGGTCCCGCTGGTTACGCGCCCTTCTGGGGGACCTGGGTGACGACACGGGCGCGGCCCTGCAGCGAAAAACACAAGAAAAGCAACTTGCCATGGCGGAGAAGAGACGCTCTCGGCGGCCCGCGGGAAGCCCAAGCCTGGCGGGCGCGGGCGGCGCGCAGCTTTTGGTTTTGGTTTCGGTTTTTTGTTCCCGCTGCCCTGGAGACCGGATGAGAAAAGGGCGGTCCTTCCCCACCGTCCGGATGTCTGGCAGCTCAGGCCTCCAGGTGGGAGCTCAGACTCCGCATGCTACCCCAGTGGCTCCCGACGCCCTCGGTAGTTTTGCAACCTTTTTAAAAAATATTTTTCTTTTTTTAATTTGTTGGGGTGCTAGGGGTTGCACCCAGGACCTCAAGCATATTTTGCAAGCGCTCTACCACTGGGCTGCATCCCCAGCCCATTAAAAAAAAAAAATTATCTTGAGGCAGGGTCTCGCTTAGTTACTTAGGCTGCCTCTGTCCTCGAACCCACGATCCTCCTGCCTCTGCTTCCCGAGTCGCTGGGATTACAGGCGTGTTAGTTTTGCCTCTTTTGAAAGCGCTCTGGAGAGAGGCCTGGAGGATTTTCCAAAACTGGATGTTCTCCACGCTCTGTGGAATTTGCATAGTCTTTTTTAAGCACTCATCTCTCTGTGTTCCTGCACCTGTGTGGTCTCCTCTCCCTGTTCATCACCTAGAGTCCAGCACAGTCGCCATGGTGGTCTGGGTCAGGAGTGCAAGGCAGATAATCAAAGGTCTTGTCAGCCCCTGCCCACAGAGAGCTCTGCACCTTGATCTAGTGGTGCTGGAACCTTGCGTCTGGGGCCTGAGACCCATGGAAACTGTATACAAGGTTCAAGGTCAAATCAGAGAGAATATGAAGAAAAAAGGCAAGTGGATGACAGATATGAAGAAGTTCAATCCCACTCCTAAGAAATATAAATTGAAATCATAATGAGATACCACTTTCCACCATTAGATTGGTAAAATTTAAAATATGTGATAATACACAGTGTTAGCCTCGCTGTAAAAAAAGATCAATGTTACTACAAGTGTATTTAGGTGGCAACATTTCTAAGGATTTGGGGCCCTATTTGAGTATTCAGAACACAATACTCGAAAGTGTGGCACTTTGGCATGCTGAGTACTTCAAATGAAGGACGTTGGAAGGGTTTCAGAAGCAAAATCTCAGCCATGCATGGTGGCCCACGCCTGTAATCCCAGCAAGGCTGAGAAAGGAGGATCCCAAGTTCAAGGCCAGAGGTAGCCAGCCTAATTTAACATGCCCCTGTCTCAAAATTTAAAAAAAGATTTAAAAAATGGCTGGGAGTGCCGCCCAGTGGTAGAGCACTTACAAAGTATGTGTGAGGCCCTGGATTCAAACCTCAAGTGCCACAAAGATAAATAAATAAATAATAAAAAGAAGCAAAGTCTCTCTGACCTTTCTGAGCTCTCCTGTCTCCTGCTCCTTTTCTGCCCCTAAGCCAATCATAGAAACCAGAATCTCTCTTCCCTAAAGTGGGTCATGGAAACCTGACCTCTCTCTCCCAAACAAACTGAGACCTAGAAATGTCACTCTCCTCCTTCTCCTTGTTCCCTTGAAGTCCCTCATTCCAGAGGTCTTGCCCTCTACCCAGGAGAAGTGAATGCTACACAGAGAAGAAGAATCTGAACAGATAGGCCTTGCTGGGTACCACCCCCCAGCCGATCTATTATCATTAGATCATAACTTTTGCCCAATCACATTTCTACACAGTTGTTCATTCTTCATCAACCTAAATATAAAAATTGATAGTTGCCGGGAGCCAAGGCCATAATTAACCTTTTACAAGATACCTTGATGGAAAAGTGCAGGATGTGGTGAAAATAGCGGATGTTGAGTCACAGGAAGAACTGAAGACTTCTGGAAAGTCCCTGACCTTTGTAACATTTTGGTACCTCCCCCTCCCATGCGTATATAAGCTACAGCGAAAAATTAAAGACTTTGGAGCTTGATCAGACAGCCTGTCTTGCTCTCGTTCTTCGTGTCTCTTGTCTCTCCCATTCATTTGCCCCCTACTCTAGGTCCCTGTTGAAAAACCCCGCGGGTCGGGGCAGATAGTTTCCCCTAGCTCTCTGGATGTTCATTTCTAATGTTTTGTTGTCATATAAAATGTTGTTGAAATAAATTTGTTATGCTTTTCTCTTGCTAAAGTCTTTTGGGGTTTGGTTTTTGATTTGTCTTGTTCTGTCGTGTGTTTTTTTTTTTTTTTTTTTTTTTTGGTTGTGGGAGCATTGGCTGTGACCCTTATAATGGCTAAGGAAATGGTGATGCTGTCTCATTATCAAAATGTAAAGTACAAAAAAAAGTAAATATCCACATAGACTTAGCAATTCCACTTTTAGAACTGAACTAGTGCACAAGTAGTACTAAAACATTATATACAAAGTTTAATTGTATGTTGCTTATAATACAGATAATAATTTTTTCAAAACTATAATCCTTTCAATTTATCAATGAATGCATTTACTTATCATCTGGCTGATGGTACATCTGCAAGGCACAAGGGAATGAAGATTTTTAAACAGAATGGAATACACCTACATGTAGTTCCCCAATTTATACCTTATCTCTAGAGTAATATATAAGGTTTGGGGGGTTATTGTTATTTTGTGCGGTTTTTTGTTTGTTCCTGTGCTGATGATCAAACCCTAAGACCTTGTGCATGCCAGGCAAGCTCTATACCACCTCCAGCCCTTTATTTTAATCATAATCAATTTATTCTCTTGATATGTTATTGTTGAGTGCCGCCAAGTCAGATCCAACTCATAGAGACCCTATGTACAACAGAACAAAACATTACCCTACACTGCCATGCACACAATCTTTTTATGTTTGAGCCCAATGTTGCAGTCATTATGTTTTCTTCTCATTTTGAGTTGTGCTACATCAGCAAATGGAGGTCCCAGGGGCTTTACTTTATTCCTGTCATTAAGGTTGACTCTACTTTCAGGGGGCTGGGATTTAGCTCAACTGGTAGAGTGCTGCGCTGCAGTCTCTGAGGACCAGGGTTCAATTCCCAGCACCACAAAAATGGGAGAAGGCCTGGCAATCCACTCCCAAGGCAATCCCGAAACAGCCATTGAAAACCCTTTGAGGATTGGTATGAGTTGGATACCAACTGGATGGCACCTAACAACAACAACAACAACTTTCAGGAGGCAGTTCTTCCCCAGTCATTTCTTGAATGTCTTCCAGCCTAGGGGGCTCATTTTCTGGCACTATATTTGACAGCGCTTCTCTGCTAGTCATAGCCTTTTCAATGGCTGAATGTTTCAGTAGTGGGCTATTGGGTCCTTCTCCCTAGTCAGTCTTAGTCTAGAAGCTCAGCTGAAACCTGCCTACCATGGGTGGCCCTGCTGATATATAAAATACCAGCTGGTATTTAAAATATACCTGCTGGCACATAAAATACCGGTGGCATATCTTTCAGTGTTATAGTAACACATAAGCCCCCACAGCATGACAACCTGACAGATACATGGGGGTCTTTTGACACAGCATAATCAAAAAGAATCTTCTTTAGAAGCATTGTAACAATGTTCAATACTTCCATAGAGAGTATTTGCTTTGATAAAAGAGAAGCACATGGTAATATTGTAACACAAATTTTATCTTTTCAACATACTTATGAACAATTGCAAGGAAAACTTTAATCACTACCTTTTTAAAATAAACTTTAAGAGTAGATTTAGGTTTCCAGCAATACTGAGGAGACAGTACAGAGACTTCTCATACTCATCTCTCTAAGTTTTTGTTATGGAGAGCTTGAAATATACATAAAAATAGAACAAACTGCAAAGTAAAACCTCATGTACCAATCCCCTGCCTTTACAGTCATCAGGCACATCCCTATCCACGTCTGTCCTTCCATATTATTTTTAAGCAAATCCAAAACATTATATTATTTCAACTATAAATATTTTGGTATATATCTCAAAACTTTTGGATGGTAAAAAATATTTATTTTTTATTGGAAATTTTTAATATACACCTTAATGTGACTCATTCTGACATGCTTTTAATTCTGACATTTCCATATATGCATTTTGTTGTACATTATACATATAAGTTCCCCCTTACCCTCTTGTGCACTTCCTCCCCCCACTCTGCCCCACCCTCACCAAAGACTTCTCTTCCATTTGCTTGTCTTTTTATGGTAATATTTTTCTATATATCCTTGGGTTCCAGTTCTGTTTAAGATAGAAACTTTTTCTGTGGTGAACTTTCTTTTTACATTGTCAGAACTATTACATGAATTTTCTAGACCATCTATAAAAATACCATTCTTAGCTTTTATTATTATTAT